>MU226673.1:886186-922749 GCA_018584345.1 Thuja plicata
CTTTTATATGAAATTAGGGCACAATCTTCCAAGGAGGCCTACATAGGAGAATTAAATCCCATTAAAGCCTTTACCCCTAGGAGAGGACCTATATTAAATATAATTTAGGAATCAATGCTTTGGAACCTGAAATAGCCGACCCGAGAGCGGGAAATACTTTTTGCAAAGGCCGACCTCTAGAAACTGGAAGACCCTGGGATCTGAACCGTGGGTCAAGGTTGAGGTTGACCCTGACCTAGGTCAAGGTCAAGGTCAACATAGACCTGAAATGTCAACCTTGACCCTGAAGCCTAGAATCATCAGTCTGCCATTCAGAATGCAGAAATCAGGCCAAATAGGAGTGGAAAGAGGAACAGATCAGGGAGGAAGCCATGTCAAAGTCAGGAACCTATTCAAGGTGCTTTCCATGACCCCAAACCACTTAATCAAAAGGATAAAAACGTCTACAATGGAAGTGCTTCCATTTTCTGACTATACAGAAATAATATATGGTTATTGACAGTTTCAGTTATAAAAGTTTTTATGGTACTGATTCACCCCTCTCCTCTCAATCCCAACTTTCCATAGTTATTCCAACATGGTAAGGCAAGAGGGATATGTTCCACTCTTGGGCTTAGACAAATAAATCCAAAGGACCCCACTATTAAAGAGGGTGTATGGCTCATTGCTAAGGCAAGAGGGATACATTCCACTCTTGGGCTTAGAAAAATCAAGCCAAAGGATTCACTATGAAATAGAGTGTAGGGATGATCGCTAAGGCAAGAGGGATAAATTAAATTCTTGGGCTTAGAAAAATAAATCCAAAAGACCCTTCTATAACATCCAAAAATTCATTTATGATGAGAAAAATGTTTGAAGGTTGAAGCATGGTTAGGGATGACAAGCACCCATTGAAGACACTTGTGGGAAAAATTTGTTAGACAAAGGACCAAGTTTCCACACTTGGGCTTATTGAGGTTTCCTTGAACAACCCTAAGATGTCCAACCTATATAAATAATGTTCTCTTAAGCTTGTAATAGTATACTCACATCTTGGGATTTATATATGCTAACATGTATTCCCCTTGTTGTTGGATTTATAATCAAGAGCACAGTGATGAAATAAATTTTTAAAATCATCTTCCTAACCCTAGCTTGCATTATGTGTATACATTTTGTATGCTTCATGTACTCATGCATTTGTGTGTATGCATTGTGTATGCTTCATATTTTCATGCATTCATGTGTCTACTTCGTGTCTTCATGTGTATACTTTGTGCATACTCCTTGTGTACTCTTATTTGTTTGAATAAATCAAGTGGAGAAAAAGATATATTACATTAAGGGTATTTGAATCCACCATCCCTATTGAATGTTACCCTCGGAATAACTTACGTATAAGTTAAGGGAAAATAAATACATCCTGGCTAGAAAGAAAGGAGAACTACATATAAGATTATTCATTGCTTGTGAACAAGAAATTTTGGGGGAGGGTGGACTGTCATGTCCCCATTTCAAATAGAATTTTAATAATAATTAAATAATAAAATATTATTAAATAAATAATGATAATAAAATTAAAATATTAGAACTAATAATAATATAAATAAATAGATGATAATATTCTAATCAAATTTTTAATAACAATAAATAATAATTCAAATATAAATAAATTTATTACTAATATAATATATCATTAATATAATGATATGATATAGAATTAATATAATAATATAACATATGATTAATAATATTGAATAATAAATATAACTATAATACAATAATGAATATATAATAATATAATAATAAATATCAATAATCAATTATAATATATCAAATATGATCTACAACGTAAGTCAAGTCTTGACTAATTAGCAAGGAGATCGATAATACAGTAACCACTAATGTGATGGAAGATATTGATTAAGTTACCAAGCATTGAGAAAGGAATTGATATTAGTAATAATTGATATGAGGATCTTCGATTATCTATCATTAGGTGAGTAACATATATAATTGAATTACCCTGGTGGCTCATACAGGTGAGAAACAAATAAATAGGTATTCCTATCATAATTAATCTAGTTCATAAACCTGTCTCACACAAACTCCCATTGACATGAAGAATAAAGTTAAGACATGGATGTTTTGTATTATTCAAGGGCAATTTTGTTATAATGGTGAGAAAGACTAATTGCGCCCTTGGTCTCCTTGGTTTTTCATCCCAGCGGTGGTTCGTGACATGGCTTAATCACCTCTCGTGTCTTCTATATATCTAGTGGTTGTATCGAGAATTAAAAGGTCAATCTTTTGGTGCAATGACAACCGCTAGTTGTAACAAGTGGTATCAGAGCTTGGTCATAGGTTTAAACCCCACGCTTGCACTCGAGGGGATTATTACAATGGTGAGCAATACTAATTGCAACATTGGTCTCCTTGGTTGTTTAGCATAGCAATGGTTTGTAACATGTCTTAACTACCTCATGTGTCTTCTATATGTATATTGATTGAACGGGATTTAACAGGTTGATATTTTTGTGCGACGACAACTAGTAGTTGTAAGAATTTTGATCTAGTTCATCGGGTATCTCTATTAAGTGTAACTTTCATTATGTGAACTCATAAACATTGGGCATAAAGGTGTTTCATGTCCATGGACCTTCATCAGAGTCGGTAATAGAATGGAATAAATTATTAATCATTAAACAATTAAATCAGTGATGTAATTGTGTCTCAAAGGGGTGCCAATTAACCAATGCTAACAAAGAGGATGCATTTGGAAAGGGAACGATTAGTAGGGCAAAGGGATATGATGCTAAAGGAACCTAGATCCTCTCATTTCAAGGGGAACGTATATATGGCCAAATGATAGACTCAAAGTGGGGTAGAAGATATATACTTAAGAAATATCATCGAATAATAGGAGATTATATTAATTAAAGGGTTTGAATCACATGGAAGAGTGAAGAATTAAAACTGGGAAGAACAGATCAAAATGGAATACAATCGGGTCCATTGAAATTTTATATATATAAGAACTATAAAAAGGAAGTGAACACAATTAGAGATCTTATCATCTAGTATACAAGAGACGTACAACATGAAATAGAACTAAACTCCTCTCTCACCAAATTGAGATCATCAAACATTGTTTTCTTTATTCATCCTTGAGAGACATTATATGCACTTTAGAGGTGACCATAATCATGGGTGTAAAGTTATAGCTATGTGTATGTAAAATACCTGCATAGGATTAGTTTAATCAAATATCAATTCAAAATATAAAGATATATACTATTTAACAACTTTGAATTGAAAATATCAAGAACATCATATGGTTCTCTAACTAAGAAGACAAAAATCATGATCTTAGTTGCAAAAGCATTCCTAAAGTGACAATCCTTGGAATGAGGATGATGAATTAACCTAAATGATTTGATATACATGCTCAAATTGATATGAATTTGCAATTACAATGCTAAGATGAATTCAATTACTCTAAAACATGTATGCAATTTAACTATAATGGTGATGTTATGATGAGCGTGGATGAAAGTGGATGATTTTATCTAATTGTACTCACTATTTATAGGATTTCCCAATGGTAGGGGGTGAGTTTCATGTGATTTGAGTCAACTTGTGGTTAGAGACAAGGTTGAGTTCTTGTTGGGGTGTCTCAAATAGACGGACAAGATTGGTCTAATTAAATTGAAGGGTCAAGATAGCAAAGCCTTAGAGTGATCCATGTGCTTCCAATCCTCATCTCTCATTGGTTAATTGATTTTTGTCTATATGTGGTTTTTTAGAGTATTTAGGATTTATTTAATTGAATTCATTAATTAAATTAGCCATTTATGTGAATTAGATGGGTTGGATTTAATTATTTTAGTGAACTATATAATCAATTGATTGAATCAATTACATAGTTATTTGATTTTTTTAATTTAATTAATCAAAATAGCTTGAATTTAATTAATTAAAGGCTTTTATTATTAATCAATGATTTTGGATCTATTTGACCTCTTTGACTTTTGTTGACCAATGTTAGGTGTATATAAATGCCCCTTTTTGAATCAATGCATGAAGCCATTGTTTCAAAGAATGTCTGATGCTTGATCTCTTGATATCCGATCTGATGTCTGATTTGATGTCTGATGTAGATTTGATTAATTAATGTTGATAATGATGTCATACTATGTTGATGATGATGCAACCTTGATATGAATCCTTGATAAAAAAATTTAAACTGATTTCGATGGCTCACTAGTGATTTTGAAATTTTCACGTCTAATGTTCCTAATTTCAAAAAGAGTTCTGATTAAGATAATTGTGTACCCTGATGATTGATGCCCCCTCGGGAAATAAATCAAAATTGATTTTAAAATAAATATGGTTTAATTTCATAATTTTACAATTTTTTGGATATTTGAGTAAAATTCTGATTTTGATTTGTTTCCTGATAATAATCAGCTTGAAAAATGCCCCAGTTTAAGAAAATTTGGATTAGAAAAGGATTTTGATTTTAAAATGTGGGAAAATACCCCCTTGTTAAGTCATTTTTTGGGTATATAAAGCGTTAAAATTACCTTTCACCCTAGCATTTTCTCATTCTCACTCCTCAGCTGAAGTCATGGTTGTGTTAATTCGAGAGCATAGATTCGAGTAGGGTCATAAATTCTAGCACCTAGCTGACTATGGACCTTTGATATGTACCAATATCCCTCCTTGTTTTCCATTTTTTCAATTTTATAGCTAGATTTTTTATTTTATGCACGGTTTAAATTGATTTTCTAGATTTTTTACCTATTTTAGTGCGTATGAGTAGTGTTTTAACACCTCTGCATAGGGATTCAATGCGTAGAATAGTGTGAAACACCACCTATGAATTAGGTCTTCTATTTTCTTTCAGCACTTAGGTATAGATGTTGAAGTGCCTAAGCACGTCAGTTTCAAAATGCAACTTTTTGCTATACATATGATAAATTTTTATAGCGCGTGTGATGTGAAATAGCGCGTACACCCTGTATTAGCGCATAACACTATTATTGCAATGCATATTATAAATTTTGTAGCACATGAGATTTTTTAGCGCGTTTAATAACATGAAATAGCACTTAATTTGTTTTTGCAACATTTTTACATTTGTCCTGTTGAGCGTTGTTTTTACACAAGTCAATGCTAGGATCTCAAGATTTGATTTCCTCTCTTGAAAGAATAATGAAGTTATTCCCAAGGTTCTCCAGGGTCGTGGTACAACCTGCTTAAGAGCTCAGTTGAAGATAAAGGTGAATGCTCATGAGGAGGCCTTTTTTGGTACATTCAAGACATCAAACTACAAAACAACTTTAGTACTTTTTGGTTTTTTTTTATTTATCAAAGATTTGTGATTAACTAAGGATGTAATTTTATGTTTTTAAAGATGACTACTTTCACATTTATGAAAGAATTTAAATGAGTAGGGTAACAAGAAATGAAATAAATTGTAGAAAGTGAAATTCTAACAGGCATAAACCGTTGTCAACCTTTCCTTGTGAGTTGAATGACGGAGAGATTTGGAACAAACTAACGAAGTATAAATCAGACAATGTCACAATTCTATACTCAATGGATGCAATCATTTGGAGAGAAAATATATTCACTCGTGCAAGATTTTCAAAACCTATCAAATTTTGAAGCCACCAAGATGTGCACACACATGAGATAGATTTATCATTAAGCCCAATAGATGATCTTCTCCATGCATTTGTCACAACAAGGTAGATAGGCAACAACAAACTCCAACTAATAGAAATGCAGATTCAAAACACAGTAAAATAATTGGCTCTTTGAAAAACAATGAACAAGTATGCACACATTCATTAATTTTGCATAGATAGTAGAAAATATCACACCATGAACAAAGCACCAATTGTATATCTTTAGCATTAATAATCTGACCCTATTATATTGTTTTTTATTACAATATATAGAGTTTTGATCTACAAACTCTGAATGCCAAAATTAGGCTATCAGAGACTCTAAAATAATGAAAATGAAATAAAAATATTGCTAACTGATACTAGACAACTTGCATGGATCTTTAATCCATTTACAATCTTCTTTCCCATGCAAGAGGGGTTAAACTTTCCAAGAAAGAAGAGAGAGAAAGAAAATGGAGTTTCTTTGCATGCAACTAGAGTCTTCTTCTTGGTCTTGGAGTTCTCCCTTGGAATCTTCATCTGGGGGTTCCCTTTGAGGTGGGAACTGATAGAAGACCCTTATTCCTTCCAAAACAAACTCTATTTAGGCATCCATCTGATTTAAAGTTCAACTTGCATGCAAAAAAGTGATCTCACTGGAAAAGCCCATAAATTCGGACCCTGGCCTCTGCACCAAAATTTGCCAGTGCAAAATTTGCCAAAGTGTCAAAATCAAAACTGGAGGCCCCAAAGTTTTGGCCCTTATGGAGGATGAAAGGCCAAAAGGAAAAAATGTTTGGAGTACCTGAAGGAGCTGAAAGGCCAAAAGTATGGTAGGGCTGAAAGGCTGAAATGATGTGTTTATCCCTTTGGAAGATGGCTAAGTATGAAGAACTGCATTTCTCAAAAATGGCTGAAGGGATTTGAGGAGTCAGTTTGGAAATAATTTTGGATGAGAATCTCAGAGCCTTTTCATGATCTCTTCAACTTCCTCATAATTTATTTCTTTCCTCTTCACCTTGTTAATCCTTTGTTCTTGCTTCTCTCTGAAAAATGGTTAATTCAGAAGCAAAGATCTTAATCTCTTCTTCATGGCTTTTTCCTTCTCCCCTTTTTTCTTCCCCCCTCTCTTCTTCTACTGTAGCATATTTTTCATCTCTATCTTGGCCTTCATCCCCTGAGGAACTAATTAACACTTCTGCATTGAGGCCAGTCATGGCTTCCAGTGTGGTTTTGAAGGGAGATGCAGCTTCTGTGCTTACTGACCCCTAGGGATTCAGGATAAAGTAAGGCAAAGGGACTGCTGGTGGTGGAGTAGGTTTTGGCATTGTAGGTGGTGGAGTAGGAGTAGGAAGAGTTAGAATGGGAGGTGGGAGAGTGGAATTTGAAGGAGGGGGAGTTGGCATTGGAGCTGGGAGAGAAGGTGGTGGAGTAGGAATTAGAGGTGGGAGAGAGGTTGGTGGAATGATAATGTAAGGTGGTAAATTTTAATTAGAACTCTCTCATGTAGCTTTATTCCTTGCTATATTATGAGTCATTGTGGAGTCTTGAGTTTCAGGCCCTTGGCCACTGTTAGAGTCCATCCCTATGAAAGGCACATTTAGTGTAGAATTAGTGAACTGGGATAGAGGTGGAGTGATGATCACTTAAGGCTAGATGAGTGTCGGTGCTCCCACGTCAAATAATGTTGTTGAATCAGTTGTATCCTATCCCTGGTCTGCAAATCCTTCTAGGCCTTCAAAATTAGATATCTGGAACTCATCTAAACCTAAGGCATCCAGAATATTGTCCTTCTCTTTTGGATCCTCTATGTATTTCCTTGTGATCTCCTTTTCTTTCCTCTTCTGAGAGGCTTCCTGAGACCTTGTCCTTTTTACCAAAGGTGTGTCTTCCTCTTTTGTCTCCCACTGTAAGGTTTCTAGTCATGGAGAGGCAGAAGCTCTCCTCCTTTTGTAGATTTTCTTCCCTTCTCCACTGGTAGGGGAGATTGGCTAGAAGTGGAAGGGCCTTCATCTTGGGTGGCCTGTGATGTTTCAACTAGAGGATCTATCTGGCCTATGATGTTTCAACTAGAGGACCTATCTGCTTCTAAGGTGGGGCCTTCTTGTATTAGGGTACAATAGACCTCTCTCCATGTTTCTTATCCGCCTTCCTAGGTGGATCCATCAATTTCTTTATAGGAAGAGGATCCATTTGATAGGGCCTTTTAATCTATGCCTTCATTATTCTGACCACATGCTCAGCTTAGAATTCAATATCATCATTCTCATATTTATCAATTTTTGCATTCAAGATGGGCCTATTGTATATATTTTCCATAGTATAAATTGATTCCAGCACATTATATGAATATTTCTCCCAAACCTTTGGGGGATTGGGGCCTTCAAGGTCTCTTGTGCTAGGGAAAGGGACATCCTACAATAGTCCTTTATTCTGACCTCATGATCATCCACACATTTTATCCAGTGATCTTCAAGGTGTGGCTAATGGATATAGAATTTTCCAATGATATGGCTATATGTACCTATTGGGTCAAATCGGGCCCAGATGGTTTTGTATAGTTGGAGTGGGCACTCATCCCACTCAAGGGCCAAGTACTTGAAAACTTTCATGTCCTAGAGAGTGTATGGGCCTAGGAGAATGGGGAAGTCCCATCAGTGCTTCTTCTTATGATTTATGTGCTTATAAGAATTTGTGAGCTGTCTGGCCATTTCTAGAATGATTACCTAGTCAGATGGGTACCTGGGCAGCTTCTTTGGTTTCAAGGTAGATCCTGCCACTTGAATGTATGTAAACATCCTGAACTATATGTAGTAGGCCCCAATGGCCCTTACTTTGGTAGCTTCTTCTTCTAACATTCTCTTCGCAAAATCACCTTCAATGGATCGAATGATTGCAAAGATGAAAGAATCATTCACTATCTTGTAGTCTGGGCTATCTTCTGGCATATTTTCCCTTCTCACTAGTTGCAGATATACAATATGGGGCCATGAATTTGGTTCATTTATGTCCCCCTTTTATTGATCCCTGGGTAGTCTACACATGTGGCTAATAAGTACACTATATATGTACTCATGTAGAATTTTGGATTATGCTTAACCGCAGTCAGTTTCTCGTCCAGTCTGTCACTTATGATGGTGGCCCAATCAAACCTCACCTTGTGGTTCCTGATCTTCTCTATTAATAGGATAATCCATTCCTTGAGTTGGATGGACTGAGGTAGTCCATACACCTGGCTTATTAGAGTTACTATTGCATGCATGTCATCTTTTAAATACCCCCTTTTGAGGTCTATCTTGTCTAGTTTATTCTTCGAGAGAGTATGCTTGAGATATTCCTGATTTGCGATCACATATGCATCCTTAGCCTTGTTTCTAAACCATCTGAGCCCCTTTTCTATGAAGGAATCATAGAATTTATCTACGCCCTTTTGGAGGTGGAAAACCTCTTCTATGTTGTCCGGTCTTATGTCTAGAACCACCTATCCTTCTTTGTTTTTTACTATTTTTTCATCTGGGATGTAGTGGTTTTCTAGGGTCATGATTAGCTCCAAAGACATGATAGCCAATGGATGGGCTACTACATTAACTAGGTTTGATAAGACTATGGAGGTGCAGCCTTTGGACCAACCTGCCGGCGGGGAACACCTTACTAGGAACTCATCCCAGTCTACGTTCCTCGTAACAGTATCAGTGATCTCAATATGCTTGTTCCCAATATTCAAAGGGGGGTGATTCCCCTTGTACAGGTACTTCATCATAGATTTTGTTCATTTATAAGGCATTCCTATGAGAAAAATGCAAGTATCAGTATCTTTTATTCAAAAGAAAAGTAAAAAGCAGGAAAGGAAAACAAACTGACTAAGAAGAATGGAAGCAGAGGCTTTTAAGTAGCTAGAAATACAATTTTCACTCTTTCGGCCTTTTCAGGATTTTAGACACCAAAAAAAAGGTTAGAGTGTGAAAAGGCCAAAAATGGAACAATAAGGTTGGAGGAGCAAACCCTCTTAGGCTTTCGGTGTGCAAAAGTCTGAAAACAGCTTCCGACTCTGAAAATCCAAAACCTTTCAGAAGGAAGACCCTGTCTCTAGTCATTTTGGCCTTTCAGGAGTTTTAGACTTCTTAGAGGTCCAAAAAGCTGCTATTTCCGAAAGTGTGAAATGCACTTAGGTGAAAGTTTGAAGGGGAAAGATAGTTTTTGGCCTTTCAAAAGCTGAAAACCTATGACTAGGATGCGTCGCAATAAAACCTTAAACTCTGAAAAATACAAAAAAGGAAAGAAAGAAGGAGATAGATACCCCTCTGCAAGCCAAAGGGAAAAATACCCTACAGACCACGGAGGGAGCATGACCCAACTAGGTCAAAACCCTGACCAAAAGATGCAAAATAAAAAGAATAAGCCAGAGGCGAGGAAAAAAACCCTACCTCAAAAAGTGCAAAGTGAGGGGAGACAAAAACCATGGTGCAAGGAGAAACTGACTGAGCATGGTAAGTAGGAGGAGGGGAGAATAGTGAGCATGCAAGTAGGAGGAAAAAATAATTGCAAGGCCAAAAATGTAGAAGTGAGGATAAAATGAGGCTCGAGCCACTTAAATAGGCCGCTGAGTGACATCACCCAGTTTCAGTGTTTCAGAGGCTGAAACACCAAAGGTCGGGTGGCCTCATCCCCTTTTGGTGTTTAGGGGCCCAAAAAACTGAAAGGTCTGAAGGTTTTTGCTTTTGGCTTTCTTTGGTGTTTTGGAGGCCAAAACACCGAAAGGGCCAGTCTCGGCCTTTCAGCCATTTCAACATTTCGGAGGAATCTGGGTCCTCCAAAATGTTGAAAGAGACAAAAGGAAAAAAGGCCAAAAATACCTTATTTTTTCCTCAACAGTCTCCTCAAGAGACCCAGTTCAAGAAACAGGGAGAGGGAAAGACTCAAAAACCAAAAGAAAAGAAGGGGGATCCCCATGGTCAAAGGACCAAAATGGGGTGTGTGTTGTGGACCCACAACATGTCCAATAGCAAATTTGTTTTTTGTTTCCTCGATTTGATCCAATGGATAGATTAGTGGTACTGCTTGATGATGTTATAAAAATCATGCATTTTTATGTCATTTTTTATCATATAATTAATTTCATTTAGATGTCAATCCTTATAGGTTTATATGGTAGATTGATTTTCCTTTCTCAAGATCTAGAGTTAGGAAAGTTGATGCACTCAAGATGAGAAAGTAGATAATAGGATAACTGATTTGATTGACATTTGATGATTAATTGGTTGATCTTCACTGATTGAGTTGCACTTTGATTTAAAAATAGGTTTCATTTCAAAAACTATAGGTTATAAGCCCATATCCCTGACCATTTGATATGATTGAGGATTTGTCTTATCATGATAGATGAGTGATTGGATGATGCAGATTATGTTTCCTACTTGAGATGCCCCAATTATGAGTGAATAGGGGGTTTATTGACTATTGTGATTGAGTGATGGCACTCAGACCATAATACCTTCCATTTTCCCATGGGTGAGATGACCAGCACCCTAGAGGACCATATTATATGCATCCCAATGATTAGTGAGATAGTCTACTATGATTAGGTCTATGATGGAGAGGCATGTCGTGATACAGTTTTTATCTTATGATCCTCTTCTTGTCATTTGAGTTGGTTTCATTAGAGTATTTTTACTACCAGATCAACACGGTCATGGATTTTCTGTAGGTTGGAGTAAAATTTTAGAGGATATGATTGCACATCCATGCAGATTTGGCTGGGGTTAATGCATTTTGGCCCAGTTGTACCATGATTTATATCATGTTGTCTATAGGCATAGTGCTACACTTTGTGCTGGTGCAATTCTACTATAGATTTGGACTTGGGAGAATATCACAGTTATGAGACCCATATTTGCTAGGGTTCAGACTCCTGATTGGCCTTACATTTTTATATATGATGAAGTGATTGTACATCCTCATCTGGGCAAGTTAGATTATTGGCACCGCATGTTGGATGATATGGATTAGGTTTGTTTGTGCCCTTACATGGGTTGTGAGGCCTAGGTAGATGATGATATTGATATTACCTTTATGTTCATACCTCATTGGTTTATTGGTCGAACACCACATGTTTTGGAGAGATTTTTCTTCATGATATTTTTTAGGCAGTTCGGTCGTAGTCAAGGTATAGAAAAGGTTTGGATCTCTATGCATGAGTTTAGGCAAAGAGATCTCTATGGGGAGAATAGGTTGAGTACATGGTTGGTCATGATGATTTCTCTAGTCTTCATCATTTATTATGGGATTACATAGAGGATGTGATTGATGTTGGTGTTAGTTCTGAGTTTGTGAAGTGGTTAGCTCAATATCATTTTCCTAGATTTATTGATCCTACCGAGCCAAAGCCAAATATTGATGAGAGATATCCATATGATATTGATGATGACAGTTATGGTGATGGTGATGGTGATGGTGATGGTGATGGTGATGGTGATGGTGATGGTGATGGTGGAGGACTTTGGAAGAAAAGGATGACTCAAGTCAGAGGAGGGAGGGTAGGAGGTAGATTTATTCAGGGGAGACATTGAGTTGTCATTGGCCCTCCCAAAGATGGTGCATATGGTAGAGGTGGAGATAGGGGTGGAGGTAGGTTTGGAAGTCAATATGGTGGTCAAGATGGTGGTCAAGATGGAGGAGATGGTGGTTGGGGTGGAGGCAGAGTGAGGATGAGAGGGGGAGGTGCTCCAGGTAGAGTGATTCCTCTGAGACCAGTTCCTAGAGTTGTGCCTGCACTAGTATGGGGATGACATGATCATCCAAAAGCTAGACAAGTTGTTCATCTTGTTTCTCCTATTTCTATTGTAGCTCCAATGACTCCTATAAGTCCTAGCTAGGATATACAGGTGTTACAGGCTAGTGTCTCAGCTATACAGAGTTAGTTGGCACAGGTGTCTAGTGTGATGTAGAGTTTGGTTGCAATAATATCTCATATGTAGCAGGGTCAGATTTCTTAGATACAACAGGGTAAGATTTCTTAGGATCCTACTCAGAGAGTGCCTCCTATCTAGATGGATGGGGTTGGGACTAGTCAAATATATGCTCCTCTTAGTCAGAAAAATTGTACTAGGACTAGTTAGGATCCTCCTATAGATACAAGTGGTGATATAGGGATATGTGATAGACCATGTTAACATTCCCCTATTTGATTATATGCATATCAATTCCACCTTTGAATTTTATTTATGTATCTTTATCAGACATTTATTGATGTATCCTAATTATGGACTTTGATAGACTTTGTTGCACATTGGTACCTTTTGATAGATTTGGGCATTTGATGCATTTTGATAGATTTTGACATATTAAGATGGTTGATCTTCCTTTTGATTTCATGATATATTTCAATTTTATGACTTTTTAGATGCCTATTATGGAAACTATTGTCAGTACTCTTATAGATGCGGAGTTTATTGATATCAAAGACTTGGCTATTGCTAATGAGATGTGGGAGAAGTTGAAGACCGTATATGGTGGAGATCCACATGTGCATAAGGAAAAGGTTGACAGTTTGAGAGGAAAGTATGATGACATGAGGATGCAAGAAAATGAGAACATTGAACTATACAATCATAGAACCAAAGAATTTGTTGTTGTTATCTGTGGTGTTGGTGGTAATAT
The DNA here is from genome assembly GCA_018584345.1 of Thuja plicata. Taxonomy (NCBI): domain Eukaryota; kingdom Viridiplantae; phylum Streptophyta; class Pinopsida; order Cupressales; family Cupressaceae; genus Thuja; species Thuja plicata. The sequence continues at coordinate 899,500 of MU226673.1, forward strand.
TCTTAAGGAGGATGTGGTAATAAAAATGTTGAGAAATTTATTGTCTCAATATTCTATTAGGGTTTCATCTCTACAAGAGATCAGATCTCTATGAACTTTTACTGGTACTCTTCATGCATTAAAAGGGAAATTAACCACATTTGAGTTAAGCAATTATGATAATAGTATGCCAAAAGTTTAATCTAATTTCAATTCATCATTGAATCTTGCACCATCCAAGAAAGCAAATGATATATCTAATAGTTCTTCAACATGTTACTCTAATGATTGTGAAGCTATCTTATCTTAATAAAGAGAACGGAGGAATTGGAAGCTTTACTTGCTAAAAGGTTGCCTAGAGGGAAAGGTAAATATAAGGGTAAGTTATCTTTGTAGTACTTTGCATACAATAAAATTGGACATATTGCTGCTAGATGCCTTGAAAATGGAGGGAAGGAGAAGCCAAGAAGATTCAAGGATAAGAAAAAGAAAGTATGCTACCTAGTTGAGGAAGGTGTTACCGATGATGAATCTACTGGAAGAGATAAAGAATAAATTATGTTTGATGCAGTAAAGGAAGAACCCTTAGAAGAAGGTAAGAAAGCTTTAATTTCTAACACGAATCACAGTGGTAATTGGATTATTGATGGGTAGTATGGATCAAGAAGATTTTGGAAGGAATTTAGGACAAGGTAATTGAACCATTCATTATCTATTGTGACAATACAAGTGATATTAACATTTCAAAGAACCTGGTGATGCACTCTAAGATTAAGCATATAGCTATCAAATATCATTTTATTAGAGAACAGGTATAGGAAAATGAAGTGAGGTTGGAGTATGTGTCAATTAAGGATTAGGTTGCTAATATTTTCACTAAATTATTTCCTAACGATACCTTTGAGTATCTAAGAGGTAGGCTGGGGGTCATTCTCCTATCTGAGTTGAATTAAAAGAAGATGTAGTTGCATCAATCCAGGTGTATTTATTAAACATCTTTATTTTTGGATTGATGTTGTTGGGCTACTCCTTAGGGGGAGAATTCTCTATAATAATGTGTTTTGGCTAGTCAGGTATAGTAGAGAATATATTATGTGTGTTTGGCATCTTTCACATTGTTATCAAAGGGGGAGAGGTTTAGTGAAAGGGGGAGTAATTGCAGAACAAGTGAAAGACAAAAATGGAAAAAAAAATTATGCAAAAGTATCATGTTGGAGAGAGGAAGAGAGTGTTTCCATCAATGCCAAAAGGGTAGCTTGTTGGCATATCTGATGCAGTGATGGTAAGTGAGTTTTGGGTATGTCATCATGCAGATTTGATTACAGGATGATCAGTTATTATGTTTCCATTGATGTCAATTGTTGACTTTGTGTTCTTAGTGTGTTCTCAAGAATAATTGTGTTGAATGAAGGGTTGTGGTGAATTTTAGTAATTTCTATCTTTATGGGAGACTTAGGTGTGTCTCTATATGTCTAATGCATGACCTCTACTACTTAAGTGATCTTATGTGAAAGTTATGATCGGTTGAAGTATAACAGTGCAACTGTTAGAACAATTAATGACACGTGATAGATGATTTGAATGTCTTTTCAAATATTTTTTGTATCTTGTGGTGCGGTCATAGGATATGGTGCTCAACAATGTTCAGATGTTACAGTTGCGATCACAACTAATTTGAGTGATCGATGTGAAGGATAGGTGACTGATGAGAAAAGATAGAGTTGTTATTAACTCCTTGACACAATATTTTATGTCAATTGTTGTATTGGTCGACATAATATTGGAAATGTGTTTTGTACATTTAATTTTGTTTTGTGGTATGTTGGATCTGAGCAGGATGTTTGAAATTCTAATTTAGGGCTTTATTAAGGTGGTGGAATTAAAAGTTCAGTGTATAATGGATGAATTTGAAAGTTAAGTGTGTTGATCATGTGTTGATAAAGTGTGGTTGCAAAGTGAGAGTTGTGATCAAGCCAGGGGTGATTTAAGTTTGTTGAGAAGAGTTTGTGTGCTTCAGTGGATCTAATCAAGTAGAGGTAGTGTTGTTCTACAAATTATTCTTCTTGTTGTTCCCTAACAGTTGCAATAGGTTAAATCCCTTAATAGGGTATATCTTAACAAATCTTTGTTGTAAATCCTCTAGAAAGGTGACACTTTGTCAAGTGTTCAAATTCCTCTAACAAGGTTATTCTTAACATGGTAAAGGTCCTAACAAGCCTAAGGCAAATCCCTTAATCGGGTAGCACCTAACAATGTTGTTGTAAACTCCTAACAGGGTTAGGCTTCTCACAGGATGTACTTCAGAAGATTACATCATTTAGTGGGTACTAATTGTTAGAGTAAAAAGGTATTTTCACTTATTAATTGAATCATTATTTATTTAATTATTAAGTCCCTTTTTATCTTTAGTTCACTTAAGCTAAACTTTAGGCATATAATAATTTGTTGTAAATCCTCTAGAAAGGTGACACTTTTTCAAGTGTGTAAAGTCCTCTAACAAGACTACTCTTAACATGGTAAAGGTCCTAACAAGCCTAAGGAAAACCCCTTAACTGGGTAGCACCTAACAGTGTTTTTGTAAACTCCTAACAGGGTGAAGCTCCTCACAGGGTGTACTTCAGAAGATTATGTCATTTAGTAGGTACTAATTGTTAGATTAAAAAGGTATTTTCACTTATTAATTAAATAATTATTGATTTAATTATTAAGTTCCTTTTTTATCTCTAGTTCACTTAAGATAAACTTTATGCATATAATAATTAATTATATTATTAATTATTATCATGCAACCTATGTTTCTCCACCTTCTGATGTTCGATCTCCTTTATAAGGATTGATCTCTTTGTAATTGTTAATTATTTTATAATTCTCTTTTCTCTCTCTGAATGAACATTTTGTCTTTCAGATCATTATGATTTGTGTCTCCATTCTTTGCTTTTGTAACACGTATTTTGCATACATTGGATCATGGTAATTGAATTCTTTGAATTCTAACATGGTATCAGAGCCTTGTTGTTGTAGCTTGTCCTTGAGTTTTTTGAAGATTTTTTTTAGCGCTGAGGGTTTCAAGTTTTCATATTTTTTTGTATGGATCTGGGGGAGCTATTTTTTTAGCACTTTGGGCATAAACTAACCTCACTGTTGCATCCGAAAGGCCCAAAAACCCATATTCTTATATATGGCTCATCCAATTTGGACACAGTTGAAATTTGGGCCCTTTTTTTTTTGCATGCACGACCTTAACATGCTTTTCAAGGAAAAAATGCATCGGTTTTCATGATTCCTTGATTTTTGTGCCACCTCAAAATTCATGCCACCAAACTAGTGGAAAAAAAATTAATTTTTAATTTTTTTCTTGGTACCTCTGCCAATTTTGGCCAAAACTTTAGCAGTCTCACCCAATTTGGAGGCATCACCAAATTTAGTGGAGCTCCACCAAATATAGTAGAGGTTTCTTGGAGTTCTTGTTTTGAATCCCTCTTTGGTTTTTTGCTCATATCTTGAGAAAACAGAGGCATTTTTTGTCGAACAAGATATTATTAGAAAGCCAGTTCTGAGCCTGACCTGATTTTCTAGTTTTGGTTTTCTGATTTTGCCTTCTTGAAAGGTTTTTTGCCAATAAAATTTGGGGTTCCTTTTTGCACTTCATTCACCATATCTTTTTCCTCTAGAATCTATTTTTTTACTTCCGCATGTCATCAAAAAGTTGGTTTTGTTCTCCTTCTTGTATAGGTCTCATCGCCAGAATCTGCTCTAGGTATATTTCATTTAATTTTTGTTTTTTGGCATTCTGGTGGATATCTTGGATCTTTCAAGTCCTAGGATAATTTTTCTTGCATGGGAGGACTCATTTTTAGTTGTTACATATGTTCTTACATCTTTCTGTCATTCCTAAGAATTTTAGACATCTCTTTCTGTAGCATTTTTTTTTGTAAACGCACTGAGATAAAGTGTCATCATTACATGCTTGGGATCTTGCACATTTTGTGCCTATTTGTACTCGCACTATAGTATAAAGTGTCATGGGGGCTTTTGTATTTTCCTTGTTTGTCATCTACCTTTTTCAAGTGAGTTTTCCTTCCATGACATTATCCTCATGATGTGTGTCAAGAGAGTGATCCTTCCACGATACTATCCTTTATATGTGTTTGTACTTTCTTCAAAACTTTCTATGTTCCTAGTTCTTTGTCATGCAATTGTTCTTGGCAGTCTGGTTTAGTGTACTTGTCATGCCTCTCCCTGCTCAGCATTATGGGGGGGTATCTCCTATTGGTTCTTATGTTTCCTTGGTTAGATGGAGTGAGCTATGTATTCAATATTTGTTCCTATGTAGTAGGTGAATGTAGTGGTTGGGTACCTATGCATTTTGGTGAGATGGATCATTTACCATATGGGCACTCTTTCATTCCTATTCTGGAGGCAACCTTTCACCTTCAATTGATCATCTCTTCATACTTTGATTACATTCTTCTCTACCTGATCATGTTTTATTATAGTGGAGGTTCCAGCAGTTATTCTTTGACTGTGTTTGCAACTTCATACTTTAGAGGTGTTCTATATGTTCTTCCTTTATTCCTATCTTCTGGGACATTCTCTATTTTGGAGGATTCTCCAATCCTTCACTAGTCTTCATCTCTTTTTGGAGAGAGGTTTTTTCCACTAGTTTTCTCCTTTTCTCCTCTTTACAGAGATTTATTGTACTTGGGTACCTGATTAGGCCTTGTTGTCGGGACCCATTTCCTGCTTTCAATAGTCATTTCTAGGTTTTTAGCTTCTCCCTAAGTTTATCTTAAGGGGGGTGTTAGAGTAAAAAGGTATTTTCACTTATTAATTAAATGATTATTCATTTAATTATTAAGTCCCTTTTATCTCTAGTTCACTTAAGCTAAAGTTTAGGCATATAATAATTAATTCTACTATTAATTATTATCATGCAACCTTAGTTTCTCCACCTTCTAGTGTTCAATCTCCTCTATAAGGATTGATCTCTTTGTAATTATTAATTATTTTGTAATTACCTCTATTCTCTCTCTGAATGAATATTTCATCTTTCAGATCATTATGAGTTGCGTCTCCATTCTTTTCTTTTGTGACAGGTATTTTGCATACAATGGATCTTGGAGATTGAATTCTTCAAACTTTAACACTAATTCCCACTGTGGTTTTCTCCCTATTTTTGTTTCCATGAGATAAATATGTGTGTCAACTTTGTAGATGGACTTGCAGGTTTATGATTTTCATTTGTTGAAATTAAGGTTTATCTTGTGAATGTTGGTTTATGTTTAAGAGGTTAAAAAGTTGGATTGTTTGGTAGATTACTGATTCACCCCCCCCCCCCCCCCCCCCCCCACCACTCCCCCATAGTAATCTGATCTTAAGACTAACATGAATAATTCCCTGGACAAACATTAATACAAAAATTTTAAAAATATATCCTGAAAAGATTCATAAAATTTGAAAAATTTCCTAAAAAATCCTAAATATATCATAAAACATCATTAAAAATAACCCGCAAAAAAATCAAAATATATCAAAAATCCCTACAATAAAATCATCTTTGTCACACCAAGAAGATAGTGACGTCAAACATAAAATACCATATCAAAAAATGAGCTTCATAAATCAGTAGAGGACTCATAAGACTTGCTTTTATCAACAACCCAATCTCACATCAATCAAACCAATCAATCAAATGAATGTCTTATACAGTGATGGATGCACTTGAAACCAAACAGATCGGTCTTAAACGAGTAGTCCATTTCTGAAACTAGACACATCCACATCAATATTAATCCAAACAATGATCAATAAGGGTATTGACAAATTTGGTCATGTTAGTTTGTTGTTAATTTATCTTTTATGATTGTGTTCCTAAGCGCCTCAAGGATACCACTGAGTGATGAGAATGGCCAGGATGGATCATAATCTTGTTTTATTTGTGTAAAGGAAGAAAATTGATTAGAGGTGTATTTCCTTAACCTTTACATTTAACTATTTTTTTTAATGTGTATTGTTTTGTGATTAAGCATATAAGGGGAAGGAAGATAAGATGTTCCTCTTTTATCCCCAAATGCACAAATGAAAGATCCAAATTGATTAACCCTAAAGAAGGATCATTGCACAAATGAATCAACCATTTGGAAATGAGAGAAAGGAAGAAGATCTTAAATTCTATTTTATGATTAAGGAGATATGATATATAACAGTAATTGAAAATAATGAGAGGAAGTACCAACCTTAAAGAATTGTAGATCTAAAGAATGTTTTTTCTGCGGTCTCTACTCTGTTTCTGGAACATTTGAAGTATGATCTGGAACCAAAACGCAGAGATGAACAAAACCCAGAAATATTTTTCTGATCTGACACCATCTTATAAAAAAGGTTGACCTTGACCCACTAATCTCACCCCTGACCAAATAATCTTGACCCTGACCTACACAAGTATGACAAAAAATCTTTTCACGGATCCCGATAGTTCGCTAAAAAGGTTATCTAGATCTGAGTTCAAATCTTCAATCTTGGACATGTACCTATAAGGAAAAGAGATTTTTTTGTTGGGGGGGAGGATTTTGCCTTGGTCAAACCCTAGTTTTAGAATTAACCTCAAATATATAATTGAAATTGTAGAAATAAACAAAGTAAATGCATAAATTCACCTTGCTTGTAAAAGTCCTCGTGGAGGATTTGAATCCTTGAATCCACAAGTAGGTATGCACAAGTGGATCTAGAATTTAGAATGTAGGATTTCTTCAATCAATTGCTTGTAGATATCCAACACCAAATCTTGAATGGGTTCTTGAGTATGAAGAGGTTTGGAAGAAGATGGATGGAGAGATCACCAAAACGGCACTATGTAGCTTGAATCCTTCAATAGCCTCCCATGGATCTCTTTGATGAAAATGAATTCTTGAATGCTTGATGATGGATGAATCCTTGCTTAAAATATTTCTTTATTGCTTGCTTGAACTTCACTTGATAATGCTTCTCAATTGCTTGATGATGCTTAGGCTTCAATAGAGGAATTAGAGAAAATGAGAGGAGAAAGGCTCCATTTTATATGAAATTAGGGCACAATCTTCTAAGGAGGCCTACATGGGATAATTAAATTCTCATTAAATATTGTAACCTTAGGAGAGGAGATATATTAAATATAATTTAGGAATCATCACTTTGGAACCCGAAACAGCCGACGTGGGAGCGGGATTTAACTTTTTCAAAGACTGACATCCAAAAATTGTGGGACCCTGAAATCTGGACCTTGGGTCAAGGTCGAGGTCAACCTCAACCTAGGTTAGGGGTGAGGTCAACCTTGACCTAGGTCAGGGTCAAGGTTGACATAGACCTAAAAGGTTGACCCTGACCCTGAGGTCAAAGATCTCAAATCTATAGTCCAGAATGCCAAAAACTGGCTAGAGAGAGGTGGAGAATTGGGGCAGAATAGGGGGAAAGCCAGTTCTAAATTAGGAACCCATTCAAGGCACTTGACATGACCCAAAAACCACTTACTCACAAGGCTAAACCAGTCCACAATGGAAGTGCTTCCATTTTCTAACTATACATTTAGCCCCCACTTTAGCAAGAGTATGGACTCAACACAAACTCTTGGTAAAGGATATCATAAAGAATAGACAATCTTATTAGAATCAAAAAGGAACAAAGAAATCCTCAAGCCCCCAAGGGGCTTAATTCTTTATCAACCCTAAGATCGCAATAAAAGAGACATCACTAGTTAAGGAAAGAGAGAGAGAGGGTGTGATTATCTCGCCCAATGAGAACTTATGTCCCATTGTGAACCACACAAGTTAATAGCGTAACTGGAAAGATGGAATTGAACCGCCTGGTGAATGTGGCTACTCACTAGTCAACCCATCAGGGGGATCCATTTTTAAGGACACCTTCTGACCTTAAGGGATCAAAACTTTGAAAAACTAGAGGGATCAAGAGATCTGTGTAAATTTAAACTGGAGGGATCAAGAGATCCTAAAAAGTAAAATGTCCATGCTTTAAAGATTAGTTTTAATCCATAAAGGGAAAAAAATTTAAGTGTTTTGAAAATATTTTGAATGTGTGTGTGTGTGTGTGCAAAAAGTGAGTAGAGTGTATACCCCACATTAAAATCATTGCTAACACTTTAACAGGAGCAATGGCTTTAACAGAAACATAAACAACTCTACAGATTACCTTTCCACTACGAGATGCCCCAAATGAAGACAAATCAAGGGAAATAAACATAAACATATAAAAGAATACAGAAGGGATCTACCTACTATGGTGTCAGTATGATCATAAGATGACATGTACATATAAATATGATATTATTGCAAATGAATTGACATCATTCCCCAAAGAAAGTAGAACTACAATCACAATGGAGGAAATAAACTTAAGAGTTACAAAGAGGAATCTTTTTGGACCACAACCTGGAGACCAAAAAGAATCAGTGCTACCATGTCGCAAATCCAAGCAGATTATATAAGGGAAACATTTATGAACAATAGTACAAGTATAACATAACATAAGAACAAGATATAGAAGAATAAAGATACATATAGAGGAATTGTACAATAGGTTTGAGTCTTTTATCACCTTGCACCAACAAAGTAACAAGGGTCATATAAAAGAATCTAACAAACATTTAGAAAACACATTACAGGAGAATCACAATTCAGCATGCAAACACAAAAAGGGCTACCATGAAGGATAGGCCAATCAGGTGCATCGCCTACTCTCCCTATCTTGGTTTATATCATGTAGGGAAGGTGGGAAACTCACAAGAGGGAATATATCCAATATAGAAAGAATGATAGCCAGTTCCAAACAAGGATCCTCTTGAGAATCATGTTGCTCGATACTAGGTGTAATTGTCAATTGAGTTGAAATAATATGAGGTAAGTCATTGTCAAGATCAATGGTCTCATATTCATCACTAAGATCAATAGGATCATCTAAAGTATCCTCCTCATCAAGATTAATTGAAATGGGATCTAAGATGCAAATATGATCATCATAATCATTCATCTTAACATCATTATGAATATTGACTTATTTTGATACATCAGGCATAGGTTGATCAAAAGAAGGTAAAGATTTTTGAAAAAGAGATACATGAGCCCTAGCATTACCTCTACACTTCTTATGATGTTCATTAGCAGATTTATTGAATTTTGCTTTGCTTACCATATTTTGAGAACTAGGAGGAATGAACACAGATTCCTTCATAGGTTCTATAGGAGGATTTTCAATGGGTTGTAATGAAACAGTAGAAGTTTGATTATTGGAATTCGAAGTAATGGCTAAAGGAGGTATGGAAGGAGTAGGAAAAAGACCACGGTTGAGATCTATCTGAGGCATGATTAACTCAGCAATTTTGTGATGTTTGTAAGCTTGGTATGAGTGAAAGAGATGATCAGGCTGAGGAAGACATGAGTTAGGTAATGAAGGCCAAAAGAAATCAAGAGTAGCACAATCTCTAGGCCTAGAAGGTTGATACAAACTATGATTAATTGTTTTGACTTCTCCATTATGAATAGGAGAAGAGATAGAATGCATAGCAGTTATCCATGGTAAACCAAATTTGATTTGAAATTGATCAGAAGTAGGAATAACAATGAAGGTAGTATCTAAAACTTTACCACAAAGTTCAACCGGTAAGTTGATAGAACCAAGTGCAGGATAAAGAAAACAATTACAAGTTTGGATCCATGCATCAGATGGATCATAGCAATCACATTGTAAGTTTTTCATAAAAATATTTTCCTCAGTAATGACATTTATTAAAGATGTGTGATCAACAAGACAACCATGAGTAGGTATCTTATCAATCCTAGCATAGATATGAAGGGGACCATCAGGAGCTTTAATCATTTCAAAATCATCAAAGGTGATTAAAAGTTCCCTAGGTCTCTTATCCTTAGTTTGTTTCTGAGGTTTAGGTGGAACTGGAAGTTGAATTAGAGGTGAAGGTTCGAGAGCCATAGGTTGAGATGAGACAACACACTCCACATGATTAACAATGTGATTAAGATCATCCATCTTTGAATCGTAAACAATATCCATAGAAGATGGTTGAGCTATGGTATTAGTATCATGTGTATGTAAAGGATTCGTATAGATTTGAAGGTTTTTATTAGGAGGAGAAACAGATTTATTTCTACTACCATCAAAATTATCAACAGACAAAGCTTTAGAATCAATTAAATCTTGAATTTTATGCTTTAGAGAATAACATTTTTCAATATCATGGCCATTTTGGCGATGGTATTGACAAAAAGCTTTAGAATCAAAGGATTTAGATGCTATTGTGGTAGGGAGAAGAGGTCAAATAGGAGGTAAGGTAATCATATTAGCACTTAACAACCTACTCATTATAGAATGCAAAGTTTCAGATAGAGGAGTAAATGTACGATTCATACGAAAAGTAGTGGATGCAGAAGTGGCATTATTGGATGTAACAGCAACTTGATCAGCAACCACATTCGTCTGTTTATTAATCTTGACATAGTTGTTAGGTTTCTAAAACTTATTAGTATTAGGAGAATTGTCACTCTTATCAACGAGAACAGGAGCCATTGGAGTGTTTCTCTCAAATTGACTCACTTGTAACTGATAATGGTGAAGTGCTGCACAAATTTGTTGAAAAAAGGTAAATTTAGTAAGCAGATTCTTATCTCTAATATCCTTTTGTAAATTTCAAATAAACATGTGTTGAATATCAATATCAGGAACAGGATAAGAAATCTGAGCATACAAATGCTTAAATCTTCCAATGAAATCAGTCAATTTTTCCTTAATGTTTTGTTTACAATGCATTAAATCAGTTACGGAACTTGTGGACCAATGTTATTTTGAAATTGTTGGATAAAGGTATTAGAAAGTTTAGGAAAAGAATCAATTGAATAAGGAGGTAAAGAACAATACCATTGCAAAGCCTTATCACAAAAATTTCTAGCAAACAATTTGGCTAAAATCCTATGGTCATGAGCATAATCACTACAAAGGATTTGAAATGTTTTAACATGAGTGACAGGATCGCCTTTACCATTGTCATTCTCAAGATGAGGCATATCGACTTGTTGAGGAACAATAGCATGAAATATGTCTAAGGATAAAGGACTACCCATGTCACATGTAGGAATGCTAAACTTGGATTGGGTTAAGGATGCAAGTTGTTGTTGTAAAGATGACACAGTTTGAGCCAAACTAATGATTTTAGAATCATTAGAGGAAAAAGGTGGCATATAAATATTAGGAACACTAGGAAAAGTGTAAGAAGTAGCGGGAATAGAAGACACAACTGGTGGAACATTAGGAACCACACTTGGAAGGGGATTAGAATAAGTAAAAGGCACACTATGATATGAAGGTTGTGAGGTAGGTAGAGATACTGGTGGAGCACTCACAGGAATAGATGCAATTGGGATAGATGTAATCATCAAAGGAAGAGTATAAGTAGGAATTCTAGAAGTGGAAGAAGGTCCTTGACTAGTGATAGGAGGTGTATATCCTAACTCTTGAGCCTCTTGAGCTAAAGGTTTAACATTTGAATGCACAAGATGAGTAAGAACATGCAAGAAGTTAACACCTTGATCATTATCATGGAGGAATTTCTTAAGAGCCTCTATAGTTTGGATAGAATCTTGATTATGGTTTTCTTGGATAAGCCAATTTCCCATTTTATCAATTTCGGTTGAGAGTTTTTGCACTTGTTCAGGAAGAACTCTTAAGGCATCATCCTTGTCATGAGATGGGTGAGAAGAGTTATGCTTCATAGAAGGATTGGAATCATGAGTTATCAAATTATCATCCAGGATCCTAAGGAAAGAAGAGGAAGACTCAGGATCAAAGGAACCCATAATTCTACGGCTTCTTCTAACCAGGTTACTATATGTAGGACTAGAAGTGGTAAATCTCATATACCAATACAATGCAAATGAACTAAAACAAGATGTTGGTTTATTAATTTTAAATGTAATTGAAATAACATGCAAGATCTATCATAAACATGTAAATCTAACACCAAAAAGAAAGATTTGTTTATTGTGGGTTCACCAAAATGTAAAGGAAGAAAATTGATTAGGGGTGTATTTCCTTAACCTTTACATTTAATTGTTTGTTTTAAATGTGTATTGTTGTTTGATTAATCATATAAGGGGAAGGAAGATAAGATGTTCCTCTTTTATCCCCAAATGCACAAATGAAAGATCCAAATTGATTAACCCTAAAGAAGGATCAATGCACAAATGAATCAACCATTTAGAAATGAGAGAAAGGAAGAAGATCTTAAATTTTGTTTTATGATTAAGGAGATATGATATATAACAGTAATTGAAAAGAATGAGAGGAAGTACCAACCTTAAAGAATTGAAGATCTAAAGAATGTTGTTTTTTGAGTTCTATACTCTGTTTCTGGAAAATCTGAAGTATGATTCGAAACTGGAACGCAGAGACGAAAAAAACCCAAAAATCTTTTTCTGGTCCAACACCGTCTTATGAAAAAGGTCAACCTTGACCCACTAATCTCACCCCTGACCAAATAATCTTGACCCTGACCTGCACAGGTCTGACATAAAATTTGTTCACAGATCCCAATAGTTTGCTAAAAAGGGTATCTAGATCTAAGTTCAAATCTTCAATCTTGGACCTATAGCTGCAAGAAAAAGAGATTTGTTTTTTGGGGGGAGGGGTTTGCCTTGGTCAAACCTTGGTTTTAGAATTAACCTTAAATATATAATTGAAATTGCAAAAATAAAAAAATTAAATGCATAAATTCACCTTGCTTGTAAAAGTCCTTGTGGAGGACTCAAATCCTTGAATCCACAAGTAGGTATGAACCAATGGATCTAGAATTTAGAATGCAAGATTTCTTCAATCAATTGCTTGTAGATCTCCAACACCAAATCTTGAATGGGTTCTTGAGTATGAAGAGGTTTGGAAGAAGATGGATGGAGAGATCACCAAAAGGGCACTATGTAGCTTGAATCCTTCAATGGCCTCCCATGGATCTCTTTGATAAAAATAAATGTTTGAATTCTTGATGATGGATGAATCCTTGCTTCAAATCTTGCTTGATTTATTTCTTGAACTTCACTTGATAATGCTTCTCAATTGCTTGATGATGCTTAGGCTTCAATAGAGGACTTAGAGAAAATGAGAGGAGAAAGGCTCCCTTATATATGAAATTAGGGCACAATCTTCTAAGGAGGCCGACATAGGAGAATTAAATTCCCATTAAAGCCTTTACCTCTAGGAGACAACCTATATTAAATATAATTTAGGAATCATCGCTTTGGAACCCGAAATAGCTGACACGGGAGCGGGATTTAACTTTTTCAAAGACCGACATCCGGAAACTATGGGACCCTGAAATTTGGACCTTGGGTCAAGTTCGAGGTCGACCTTGACCTAGGTCAGGGGTGATGTCGACCTTGACCAGGGATAACTTTAAGAAACCCCCTCATAGGAAAAAGTGTTAAATCCTTGCGAATTATACATTAATTTAGGGGAAAAATTTTATTGATGATGGCAAAAAAAATTTCCAAATTAGGAAAATAATATAAAGGCGTAGGCGATTTTTTCCCTCCCGAATGAAAATTCCATAAAATCCTGGCGAATTATAAATTAATGGGGGAAAATATATAATATATGAGGTGAATTATTCTCTTGTGAAGGTAAAAAAATATTTGTACTGGAAATTTTTATGTGTTGTTTTAAAATATATTTATTTTATTAGCTAATCTATCGTTAATTATGGGAAAAATAAATATTTTATTTGGCGATTTTCAAAAGATGGGACTCGTCAATGTGTCATGTGGGCCAACGCCAACTAATATTAAATATCTTAATTAAGATCATTTGATTATCCTAGATCAATGGCCGAGGTTTAATCTCGGCCCAATTTTGGCCCAATTTCGTGAAGGAAACAAAGTTTTCCAAGAAGTCACCCGAATAATGACACGTAAAATAGTAATTAATGCAACGTCCATCGAATATTGCTTTTATTTGTTGTGAATATAAATAATCACACATTGGAAACATAACCTAATTAGATATTGTTAAATGTATTATTTGAGACCATTTGATCATCATAGATCAATGGCTGAAATGAAATTTTGGGCCGAATTTTGGAAGGAAACTAACTTCTACAGGAAGTCACCGGAATGATGACACGTATCAAGCCTTAAAAAGTGCACCGTAACCATGATCAACGATCGTAGATTACTACTGGTTATTTGTTGATGTGGATAGTGGATAGTGCAACTGCAACTTCTAACTTGTAACTCAAAAAGAAATAAATGCCTTGTCAGTGACATTCTTTAACTGCCATCTTTAACTGTCAATAGTACACATGCATTTATCAGAAAATTTATAGGAAAGATTTACATTTAGATATGAAAGATTAAGGACATTCAATTTAAATCTCTCACATGCATAATACGCATAATACATTTATGGAAATTGCATTAAATACGAATAAAGATAGAATAATTATTAATTGCTAAGTATTTGTGATCACTACTATCAATCAAGGAATCGGGTCTATTTAAAGAGAATTTGGTTTCTTTCTTCTTCATTTTTCTTTTGGTAGATTAAGAGTCAAAGCTGTTGGTGATAGAAATTGTGCCTCTGGTTTTAAGGTTTAGGTTTTTAGGTCTTTAGGCTTTCAAGAATTAAAGATGGATTCACCAATCTGTTTGAGATGCACATCCCCAGATGACTAGAGGTCCTTTTTGGGCAATGTCTCAGAAGAAATCCTCACTTCCATTTGTAGGGAGGTTTATGGTGAGTCTTTTATAAATTATACTATGTTGATGTTATTGGGTTGAGAGTTCCTTGAGAATGTCGAAAGATACCACGTCTACATGGACATTACATCCCAATTTTTTGCGTCTCTCCTTGACCTCAAAGGACAGAAGGTGGATATGCTGATGCTGTTGAGGAAGGTTTTTAAAGAAAAATTCTTGAAGGATGATGTCAATGTTGTTGTTTTTGTAGAATTAGGGGTGGGTATCCCTTGGCCAAGAGATATACACAAGATGTTGGTGTCGGGAAATAATGTGGCCAGACAACCCTTTCTGTTGAACCTCAATGACGAGAAACTAACGCGACACAGGAAATGGGCACGGCTTGGGAGGGATTTTCTCTGGAAATGGTTTTACCTTGATGAATTTGATGAGTCAGACTACACATGGCTTGACGAATTCTCATAGATTATCCTCTCTAGAAAATTCTACTCAGACAAAAGGGAATATGAAGATCCCTGATTCCCTAGTTTACCCATTCCCGTTACCCTAGTTTTTTTACAATGGACATGCAAAGTTTCACTTTTTTTTTATACCGATAAGAAGTTGCCTAGTAGGTTTCTGTTTTTACTGTATGATGTAATTTTTTGAAAAGAAAAAAAAAATTCCAAGTTCGTTTCAAATTTCTTTTTATGGGTACAAAAAATGATTCTTAAGACTTAGACTTCTCTGTGATTACAATATTTTAATTAGTTTCTTTACCTGTGTATTAGACATTTAAGTATATGCTTAAGCGATGGATTAGTACTTCCATTTTTAAAATCTAAAGACTGAGATTCTGAATATTTAAAATGATTAAGTTTCTTTATCAATCCAGAGCAAGTTTCTATTTTTAATTTGCCAATGTGTCATATCGATGTATGATTATAAGATAAAAATAATTGAATTAAAATCTAAATCTGACTACACTGTAAAACTAAACATTTAATAACATTTATTAAATGTAATAAATAATAAGCTGAAGTTGTAATTTAAAATGATTAAGTGACACTCACACATGTCCTAGTCACATCAAATGACAAGCCAAAAGTAAATGGGACCCGCGATAGTGTGACAGTGTCAGAGACCGTTAGATGAGCACAGATCAATGATGTGCAATGTATTTCAGGCCAAAAGGGAAAAGAAACACCATTTCTACAAACCTATTCTGAAATAATGTAAATGAACTCAAATCACATTCATAGAATAAGTATCACTTACCTTTGCCTCAAATTAAAATACAGCAATGCAATCGTGACTCGCCAATGCAGTATTGACTTTGAGTATACAGTTCCACTCAATAGTCTGAAACTTCTGAAACTTCACTACAATCAAATATAGAGATATCATAGAGCTATCAGAATGTTTTTATACTAATCCTTATTTGGAAAATTTGGCAGGAGGTATTAGGTATATAAATATTTGGGCAAGCCCGTGTAATTATAACACGTCTTTTGTTATTTTCAAGGTGATTATGGGTCATCCAATACCTTCCCATAATTGATAAAGTTGGCTACATTACATCGGTTAGAGACACATGTCCGTAAAATGCCAGGCGAATATAGGTCATCAATTTGGGGTCTCTTAGAAATTATAGGCAAATATTGTAAATTTATGGGGACCAAAATTTATATTCCATAGGCGATAATGTGTAAGAAATGGAAAAATTAAATAAACCAATTGGCGGTGGGCCCAGGCTTTGGGTCAATATTAATAAATGTTGGGTGATAGGGTCAATCGAATATGTGAAAAATATTCGCCAATTCTGGGGTCACCAACATGTGACATTCGCCAAATGGTGAATAATTGCCACTAAAGTTTTTGCTGACCTTGACCTAGGTTAGGGTCGAGGTTGACATAGACCTAAAAGGTCAACCCTGACCCTGAGGTCAAAGATCTCAAATCTGCAGTCCAGAATGCCAAAAACTGGCTAGAGAGAGGTGAAGAATTGGGGCAGAACAAGGGGAAAGCCGGGTCTAAATCAGGAACCCATTCAAGGCGCTTGACATGACCCCAAAAGCACTTACTCGGAAGGATAAACTAGTCCACAATGGAAGTGCTTCCATTTTTTTACTATACAATTTGTTTTTATTTGTGGAGTGTTTTGATAAAGTTATGGGGCAAGGGTGTTAGGGTGAATGTGATAAGTATTTTCATGCATATGGAAGTTACACACACTTAATTATGAGACACCCCTGGGATGGAATCAAACATTCCTTGTTTGTCATTTTCTTGTTATTGTAGACCTTATGGCAAGACATATTGTCAATTAGTGTCAAAACACTTAGTCATTTAGTGTTACCCGAGTATACAGTGTCGCCCAAGTGTTCAACATCACTCGAGTGTTCAGTATCGCCTGAGTAACAGTTTATCGCCTAAGTAGTCTTTTGGACCCGAGTGACACTTCGAAGCCGACTTTGCATATATTTTTAAATATAAATATATTTTTTGCAAGCTGACTTATAGAGCTATTTTTTGGATCAATATATATATGTAAGATAGTTCATTTTATCCAATAATGAGTAAATGAGAAGAAGATGAATATATTGTGTGAATGGAAGTTTGAGTTAAGTGCAGAAGTGTTCAATATAGTAGAGACTTATCTATCATATTCAGGTGATCAGTTATTTTCAAAGGATCTTATTCAGCAATCATAGTTGCACAGATCAGATCATCAACTAGTTCATTCTCACAAGAGGATCAGCAAAATCCTTTAACAAGGTGGACCTAACTGAGTTACATTATTTATTGTATTGTACAAAATCCTTTAACAAGGTGGACCTAACAGTCCTTTCTATGCTCCTAATAGGGAAGACCATTAGAAGTGGTCATTGTAAGCTTTAATAGGCTAAATTTATACTGCAGTACTAAATCTTGTGGGTATCATCCCCACCCTAGTTTTACTTTCTTTTGGAAGGTTTCTGGCTAACCAAATATTGTGTTATGTGTTATATCTGATTCTTTGCTTTCAAGCTATATGTATGCACACAAATGCTAATCTAATTGTGGATTAAAAGGATTAAGTTTTATTGGTTCCTAATTCACCCCCCCCCCCCTCTCATTCATNTTGGTTCCTAATTCCCCCCCCCCCCCCTCTCATTCATTGGGCACATTATATAATTCCAACAGTTATAACAGATATATAGCAATGTCTAGATGTTCAATATCTTGATACTTTCATATCTCTTTATTTTCAAATAAGGAACAATGGTGATATTGTTGAAATGTTTTGCAGTGACTCATAATCATCACCTATCTTGATGGCAATTTACTTATTTCTCTAATTCACTCTTCTCACTAATATTTCTTCTATCAGCCAAACCAATCAATCAAATTAGGCAATCATCAAATTGGTCAAATCACTCAATCATTCTATCTGTCAGTTAATAAACTAATCATCACTTGTCTTATACATAATATGTCTACCCTAAATCTAGAATTTATCAATTTTCTTATATAGGATGTTTCCTTCCTAAAACCAGACATGTCACTTGTCTTATACTGGGTATGTCTTCCCTGAAACAAGATGTTATTGTACATGTTGGAAACCTACCTCCTGGGAGCACGCTCAAACATGAAAACATTAGAGATATACATCAAATAAACATACCTAACATGTCTAAACATACTCTAAAACAAAAGATCCCATCATGACCTCCGATGAGCTAAACAAGTGCACCTAAGCCTTGTTGATTTTTTCTTAGAGAAGTTTGTGGGTGTACTCTCCCAACACAATATATTTAATCCCACTATTTGATTGAAGATGCAAACTAAGAAGTGAAGAACTCAAGAGAAAGTATGAGGAATTTGTCTCAAGTTATCACCATGACTATATGGATGCAAAGACTAAACTAGATTGGTATGCAAGATGAAACAAAAATAACTAAGATTCATTCCATTATGTCCTAAGATGTGATATCTAGATTACAAAAATGAACTAAGCATGAACTACAAATTAAACTTGCTGTGAAAAATGGTAAATGCTCTAGAATCAAACATATACATCAATAAACTACATTAACATATCTAAGATCATACTCTAAAACAAGACTTCCACCATAACCTCAGATGAGCTAAACAAGGGCACCCAATGCCTTGTTGATTTTATCTTATAGATGTATGTGGGTGTTCTCTCCCAACACAATATTTAATCCCACTTGAAATGCATTAAAAAGATGAGCTAATAACTCAAGAACAAGTATAAGGAACTTTTCTCAAGCTTTCACCATTGATGAATATGCAAGCATTAAGCTAAGATGATATGCAAGATTTAAGCTAAGATGATATGCAAGATCTAAGATAAGATTCATTCCATTATTAACCCTAAGATTTGATTTCTAGATTTGCAAATGAACTAAAAGCATGAAAATAAGAACATGAACTAAGAATTCTAAAGCTAAACTAGCATGATAACAATGCATAAAAATGGAGATGATTTTCTCTTGACAATGGCCTATATTTATAGATTTTTAGAGGAGAGAGAGGGCTTGGATGAGGTGGAGCTCATGTGGCATCTACATAGGTGCCACATGAGGGACACATAAGACATGCAAGAGGCCAACTTTGCTCACACATGTGTGAGCAACTTTGGATGTGATGGGTCAAAGTGTACTTAAAGTACACATGTGAAGGATCTTGTAAGAGGTGTAAGAGATTTAGGCCAATGAAACACTTTTAGAAATTGTAAGAAGGTGTCATCATGGGTGTAAGAAACCTTGTTGGCACCAAATTAGCATATTTTTGAAAAGTCAAATTTGGAAATTTTTTCACACATGTGTGAGCAAATAATTAGGACTAGTATGTGTAGGAATCAAGAAATTAGCCTAATTAACCTTAGTTAATTAGTAAGTAGGTCTATTTGGTGAGAGTGATGTGAGTTAGGGTAGGATCTAGGTTCAAATTAGCTTAATCTAAATTTAAAATTTAGATTAATTATAGTTTAGTAGAATTAAGTCATGTGGAGGAATAAATAAATTAAAATTTATTTAAAGGGGACTAATGAAGGGGAATGTATTTAAATAAAATTTAATACATCAAAGGGGATAGTATTTAAATTAAATTTAAATACTAAGGAAAGTGAATTATATTTAATTAAATAAATAGAAGAACATAACAAATATAATTAATTAATTAGAATTAATTATAATGCTAAGGGAATATTAATTAAATTAATATAAGGATGATTTTAGACGTCTACATTTTTCCCCTCTTTGATGCGGCGTTGAAAGTGGCGTCGCGTCAAAGAAAAGAAAATAAGATGCCCCAGAGAGAAAATTAATTATTGTGGGAGATGAGATGATGCCCCCTCGAGAAAATAACAAAAAAAAAAAATTTGTGGAATTTTCTCAAAAAAAGGCAAAAGAGAGGAAGAAGAGAAAAAATGGGGAAATTAGGTGGTGTCACGAGACACGTCCTTGGGGGTGGGGTAGACCTAGGCTAGATCGGGGACATGATGCCCCAATCGGGAAGGGGGAATAAACAGAAACCTTGCCAAGAGAAAAATGCAAAGTGCAATATGACCTAGCTAAAATGTGATCCTAACTACATGATGACAGTGGGATTTATACCGTGTTAATGTTGGAGAGCACACCCTAGTTTGATTTTGCAAAAGGAGTTATGCACCATGTGCTAGAAAACACAAGTGACATGGTTCCTTTGCGTGGACTAGACTCTCAGAAAAATAGGTTGCTAGGAACAAGAATGCAAGATATCAGGTATGATGAGACCTATGAAATGTTACTCATGAGGAGACGCAGTACATCCAGATCTTTTTACGGATTTGAGATGCATGAATCCTGCCTCCAGTGAGGCATACATAGTCATAACTAAATATCAAAACATAAATGTACTAAAAATCTATGACAAGAATATCATACCACAAATGACACGTATTCCACTATGTACTCATCATAATGAACCAAGATATA
Organism: Thuja plicata; assembly: GCA_018584345.1. Taxonomy (NCBI): domain Eukaryota; kingdom Viridiplantae; phylum Streptophyta; class Pinopsida; order Cupressales; family Cupressaceae; genus Thuja; species Thuja plicata. Next base: position 920,183 of record MU226673.1, read on the forward strand.
AAAGATCGAGGCTATCACGAGAAGGCCACATTGAAACACAAGATAAAATCAACAAAAAAGGCATCCTGACCAAGTGGTCATTAGTCCAGAAGTTCTTTCCATGAACAAATTTGATGTGAGAATTGATAGAAAAGTCGACACCGGAAGGATGCATCCTAATGGGCAAAAGATTGATTGATTAAAATGATAATTCGCTGGCAATCGCTTGTGAATAGAAAAAAACTAGGAAAGTCAATCCGTCTGCTGATTTGTTGGAAACCTTTGCGGTCACTGTGTCCAGAATAAAGCTCAGTGTTGATGGGGTAATCTCAGTCGTGTAAGAATGTGATTTTATAAGAAGAGGAATTAGATGGAATGGGATTGGAAGATGAGAGGAATTAGAGAGAAGAGGAAGGTATTAGATTAGAAGAGGAATGAATGGGATAGAATTGAATTGGAAGAAGATAAATGAATTGGAATATAAGATAAATAGAATGGAAGAGGAATGGATTAGATTAGAAGATAGAATGAGAGAGGAATTGATTGGATTAGAAAATAGATATAATGGAAAAGGAAGATAAGATGATTGGAAGTTGGAAGGAAGAATAAATAGATGGGGGGAGAGGAAGATAAGAGGAATTGGAGAATAGGAGAGAATTGGAAGATAAGATAGATAGAAATGGAAGAGAAATGGATTGGATTAGAAGATAGATAGAATGAAAGAGGAATGGATAAGATGATTAATGGATGAATATGAATTTGATAGAATGGGATTCAGACCAATGACATGGGAGAACCAAGGAATGGTGGAGATGGAGAGATGGATTGGATGGGATATAAATGAAGGGAATGGATGGATATGTAATATTGAAGGGATGAATAGGGAATGTGGGATTGAAGGATTGAGATTCAAGAACTAGGTGGTAAAGGAGTGAAATGCCCCATACTAGCAGTAGGAAAATGAAGGATGGGAAGATCGGGGATAAAGGATGCACGAAAGATAAGGATGGTGTGTAATGGATGTGAGTGGAAGACTGAAGAATCGGGAATGAGTGGATTAGGATCCAAGGACTATGTTTCAAAGGATGCCCCCATACTAGAGGTGGGAAGATGGAGGATGGAGAGATGGTGGATAAAGGATAAATGAGATGGATAGATAGTTGTGAAGAGGATATGCATGGAGGAGAGGAAGGAGTGTATTGTCCACAGCATGTATGGATATATGAGTGCCTCTAGTTATGTAAGGAAGAGAAAAGGTATGCAAAGTGGAATGGATTTGTTGAAGATATATGAGATGGAGGGTATGAATAGGATAGGGGATATGATATGAAAAATATGGATAGGATAGAATAATGGATAATGTATGGAGGAAATGCATAGGGTAATAACGATCAAAAGACATGGGAAAGAAGGATGGAATTATATAGGATTATGGAAGGGGGATGGAGGAAATGTATAAGACAAGTACTATGAAATGGAGGACATGGATAGGATGTAAAGATCAAACATGTATAGAGGATGATAGATGTAGATAGGATGATGGATAGTGAATATGAAACATGGAGTATATTAGTGGAGGGAAAGTATAGGATAGTCAAGATCAAAGAGGGGAAATGGGTGATGGATTTAGATAGGATAGTGGATGGTGGATAGGGTAGGTGGAAGATATGTATGGTATCATAGGAATGGATGGAGCTTGCCCCCAACTATAGAGTGCAATGGAATGAGGATAAGTAAATGGATATATAAGTGGATTTGGATGACAATGGATATGTGATAGGAAGATGGAGGAAGGACTCAAGAATCTATTTCCATGGATGATATCCCTTGAGATGTATTTTTCTATATATATAATGGATCAAGAACTTTTAGATAAATGCTCATAGATGTTGGTAGGATGGTGGGAGGGGAGATGAAATGGATGGGGGGATGAAGGGAGGATAAGGGTTTATGAATAGGGTTGGATTAATGGGATGGGAGGATTGGGAGGGATTGGTGGATAATGGATGGGAGATTGAAAGACTTGTGAAGAAATGGATAAGGGAGTTAGAAAGATCATCATTGGCACACACCTTGAAGGGTGGTGGAGTAGTGGATGAAGAGTAGTGGATTTTGGGATTAAGGACCCAAAATAGAGGAGGGAGGTGATGGATTTAGGATAGTGGAGTGAGGTATTTGAGGATCCCAAAATGAATTTGAGATATGTGGGATTTTTAAATGGAGGATAAAATGGATTTATGAAGTGAAGAAGCTTTGGATTAGCAAGGTTGGATACCAACTTTGATTTTTCTTTGAGATTAATTGCTTCAATAAGTAGCTTGGGAATCCATGTGATTTTTGAATTTTTTTCTTGGGCCTTTGTGGCCTTTTGAATTTTATTTCTTGTGGATCATATTTTTCTTTTCTTGAACATGTCTTTTAGATGGGACATGTTGATCCTTGGATTTTTTTATTTTTTTTATTTTTTGTGGATTTTGGCTTTATGCATTTTAGCTTTGGCATCCAAATTGCTTCCAATAGCAATGGGATGGGCGCATGAGGGTAGATAGTTTGGAGAGTTAATGGAAGGAATAATGGAGGGTGGATGT
>MU226673.1:928228-953910 GCA_018584345.1 Thuja plicata
AAAGTGTACTTAAAGTACACATGTGAAGGATCTTGTAAGAGGTGTAAGAGATTTGGGCCAATGAAACACTTTTAGAAAGTGTAAGAAGGTGTCATCGTGGGTGTAAGAAACCTTGTTGGCACCAAATCAGCATGTTTTTGAAAAGTCAAATTTGGAAATTTGCTCACACGTGTGAGCAAATAATTAGGACTAATATGTGTAAGAATCAAGAAATTAGCCTAATTAACCTTAGTTAATTAGTAAGTAGGTCTATTTGGTGAGAGTGATGTGAGGTAGGGTAGGATCTAGGTTCAAATTAGCTTAATCTAAATTTAAAATTTAGATTAATTATAGTTTAGTAGAATTAAGTCATGTGGAGGAATAAATAAATTATATTTTATTTAAAAGGGGCTAATGAAGGGGAATGTATTTAAATAAAATTTAATACATCAAAGGGGATAGTATTTAAATACTAAGGAAAGTGAATTATATTTAATTAAATAAATAGAAGAACATAAAAAATATAATTAATTAATTATAATGCTAAGGGAATATTAATTAAATTAATATAAGGATGATTTTAGACGTCTACAGTTGTCACTAGTCTTATATGGGATAGGTCTTTCCGGAAACCAAACATGATTCTCCATCAACAATTTCTATGTCAAATGTCAATCAAATGGTCATCCTCACTTACTAACATTCTTCACTTCTTACTAATTATTCTCCTATTCCATCATGTCATCTACCATTTCTTTCAAGAGATCATTCCTAACTTTATTGCACAAATAATCTCTCGAGGGGGCATAAAATACACTTTCTATCATCAGGGCAAGCTGGGGTAGGATCTGAATAAGATATTCTTTGGTACAATACTCAAAATCATATTGTATCAAAGAGTGCCAAATGTAGACACCCAAAATTGGCTTAGTCTTGCGAGTTCACATTAATTACTAGTTATTAATCTATTAATTAAATAGTTATTTAATTAATCATATTTTATTCTTCCAAAACCTAATCTTTTAATCATTTAATCCTTTCTCCAATATTAATTAAATAATTAATATTTTAATTAAGTAGTCTTTACTATTTAATTAAATTCAGTTTCTATTTCCCACAATTTAAATAATTAATCCTAATTATTTAAGATTACTAATTAATTCCTCCAATTAAATTAATTTAATCTTAATTTTTAATTAATTTCATCTCAAATTTCATTTAATTTCATTTCTAATTAATTTCATTCTAATTTCTAATTAATTTCATCTTTCTCAAAAATTAAATTTTTAATTCAATTTAAATATTTAAAATCTCTCAAAAATTATAAAAATTAAATTTGTCAGTTCTCAAAATTCTGAAAATGCAAAAGTCAACTTTTAATCAAAAATATTTCTTTTCTCAAAAATGCATTTTGGAAGCTAATATCTTCTAAAAATAAAAAATCTTCTCAAATCTTATCCTATCTTTTGTTTCCTAAATAAACTCACTGCTTTTAAGTTTAAATTAGAAATAAATCTCTTTTTCTAGAAGTTACACAAAATATTTTAGTCTCTAATTATCTCAGTCACTCATTCTGGTTTTCTCAAATCAATCTTGACCATTCATCCGAACCTAAAAATCTATATAAACTTACCTTCATCCTCATTTGAAATATCCAAGTTTTTTACCATCAATTTTATGTAGGTTTTCATATTATAATCAAACAATCATTTGGATCAAAATTCTCGAATCTCTGAGTCAAAGTGCTGCCAGAATCAATACCAAGTGTCACATCCATCCACTTCTAGATAGTGCAAAGAAGTAGCAGAAGGAGTTGAGCATAAATTGTTTTGATTTGTTTTCATTTCTGATTTAGTATGCTTAGAGTTTTTATTTTGTAGGGATTTTATCATTTATTAGTTTATTTGTTTGAATACAGTGCTACTAATTAGTTTTTTGAGTCTGTGCAAATTTTCCTACATACAACATCATGCTACACAAATTTTATTACTCCTACCAATTTTAGATTGTTGGACATCCTCATGTTGGGTTAGGAATTCTTCATGTTAGGAATTTTTGGAATATTATGCATATATGTGTTGACATTGATGTTTTGTCATTAATGTCAACATATTTCTACTGTTTGAGATAGTGTTCTTGTGATGTTCAGTGAGATGTTTGGATTGGTATAGACTGTGTATTAAAGATTAGTGTATGTTGACATATTCATTGTGTTGAGGAATTTCTCTAGTTCATTCAATTTAGATCTTAAAGGTTCGCATGATGGTTTCACTGAGTGTTTTTGTGTTGAGACCAGTAATTTTTTTATGAATAGTGCCTTTCCTATTAAGTTAATATAAAAGTTACATATTCACAAAAAGGGGACGGGGGACATAAAAATCACCCCACAAGAGTTTCACATGGCACAAAGCCGAACAAAGAAACTAGAAACTATTCATCAAAAAAAACCATAAAGCCTTCAGGCTACAAGAGTAGTGCCAGCCAAAGGAGGCTCTCTGTCATCAGAAACCCCAAGTATCCCTAGGATTGATTGGAGGGTCGGGAACCGACCATCCATTAGCAGCATCGTCTTTTTCTTTTTCTTTTTCTTTTTCTTTCTCCTCCGCCTGAGGTGGAGAAATATCCAGAGCCAAGTAGGGGAAGGACCACTTGGAGGAAGGGCCACCATGAACAGCAGGAGCATCAGGAGGGGCAGACAAAATCAGAGCCGAAAACTAGCTAGAGGCACAGCATTTTTTTTTAGTAGTGACAGTGTTTCAATATTTGGTTTGGTGAGGTTTGGTATTGCAATATTTTGGTATGTGGACCTATGTGACATGTTTGGGACATTGTTGTGTGTCCTCAACTTGATTGGTTCATGATTTAGATACTCGCAAGCAATTTTTCTTAATTGACAGAGGTTACTATTGTGTTCTTGAGGCTTTAGAGATTAGATTCTATGTGGATATTCGTGAGGCTATTCACAATTCTCGTGGATGTTTCTAGATCGTGCTCCTATTGTGTTGTTGGTTCACATTGATTGGTGTGATCATATTTGGTGATTTTCAGTTGGTGATTTTGTGTTCTTCATGTTTTTAGACAACTTGGTGATATAGCATGTTGCGGATGATCGAGAAATAATTTATGGATGTATTTCATGTTCGAAGTGTGTGATTTGGGACTGTGTTATGTCTTAGCCAACATTCATGGGTTTGCATTAAATATTGTACTGTGTATGATTGAAATTTTGTAATTAAGGTCCTTGGCCGACCTTGTGAGAATAAGTTGATAAATTGTATAAATGTAGTGTTCTTGTGATCATGTATGTGTGTGAATTTGATGCATGTGCCAAAGTGTGTGAAGAGGTATGAGTGAAATCTACAATTAAGGAATAGATCTAGTGTGGAAAACAAAGTTGTAACTATACTTCAATGGAACTGACCTAGGCATGTTGAAGATGTTATCTTTAGTTCATGATCTGTGGATTGTTATCCACTATGGATTGTTTTTCATGATTGTTGTAAGGTAGTGAGCCTTTCATAGGGTTTTAGCCCTTTTTGAATTTGAGCAGTGAGCTCTAGGAAGTGTTTTTGAATGAATGTGCATTCCATTGTAATACCTTTAACAGGGTATAGTGATTTTAATATAGTACATTATCTTGGGGGTCCATCCCCACCATGATTTTTCACTTGATCTAGTTTTCCACATCAAAAATATTGGTGTTATGTGTTCTTTATGTGTTTTACATCTATACTTTATTATTCATTAATCAGATTTGTGGTTTAAGGATAAAAGTTGGCTAAATTTTGAAGTATTGGACATAACTACTTTACCCCTCTCCCTCTCTTAGTTGTGTATTTCCTTTTTTTATCAATTGGTATTAGAACTAGTTCCTCTTTGGGAATCCTAATCGCTTGAGGAGATCCGAGATGGCAGCTTTTAAGAAGGATAGTATGAGATTTTATGGCACAAACTATTATATATGGAAAGTTTGCATGAAAACACACCTAAGATGCATTGGTGAAGAATATTGGGAGAGTATTGAGTCAACATATAATACTCCTGTAAATATTTCTAATGCTACTCCTAATGAGAAGAAGAAAGTTGAATACAATATCAAAGGTAAGGAAACATCGTTGAGCACCATGTCTAATATAGGGTACACAAATGTTATGGAATTGAAGACTGCACATGAGATCTAGAAAAAGTTGGAAACCTTACATGAAGGAGACACTTATGTGAAGCTACCTAAGTTGTAGAGCCTAAAAGGAAAGTATGAGAAATTGAGGATGAGTGAAGATAAAAATGTTACTTCTTACATGCAGAAGGTGAATGAGATTGTTTGTGGAATCTGGTGTACTAGTGGACAGTTAGAAGAATTAGATATTGTTGCTGAAATTTTGAGATCTTTGCTTCCTTCCCACAAACACAAGGTCGCTACTATTGAGGAGATCAAAACAGTGACGAATGAGGAAAGAAACATGTTGATTGGTAAGTTAACTTCTTTTGGTGATCCCCTTCCTAAATTTGAGTCTAAATTCAAAGCTAATATCTATAAGGATAAACAAACATATGATTGGGGAGAAATATCTTCTAGAAGTACATCAAGACGTGCAAAAGAATGGGAAATTTTTGAAGAAGAAGAGAGAAATCTTTAAGAACTTGAAGATCTTATTATGAAGAGATTTCCTAAAGGTGTTGGTAAGAATGAAGGAAAGTTACCTCTTAAATGTTTTTCTTACAAAAAGATTGGTCATTTTGCATCAAGATGTCTAAATAGAGAGCCTAAGCATAAACCTAGAAAATTCCAACCTAGATATCAAAAGAAGTATTACTATGTTTTTGATGGTGTAACAGATGATGAGTTTGATGAAGGTGGTTCAAAAGATGATGAATGGGTATTTATTACTATCAAGGAAGAATATTTTATCCCTAATGAGACTACTAGTTGTATGAATGTGGAAAGAGCCCTAGTTGCACATGTTGAAAAGAAAGATGAATGGGTGATTGATAGTGGATGTTCACATCAAATGACTAGAGATAAGAGAAAGTTTGTAAGATTATAAAGGTATGGTGGTGGTTTTGTTAGGTTTGGTGATGACACTCCTTTTATTATTTATTGTTGAGGTTCCCTTACTCTTAATGGTAATAACAATACCAATGAGGTTTTATATGTTGAAGGTCTAAAGGATAATATTTTGAGTGTTGGATAGTTAGTTGAAAAATTTTATGATCTTCAATTCAAGAATGTCAAATGTTAAATCTTGGGAAGTTCAAGTACTGAGATTGCATCAATTATAAATACCAAAGGTAGTATCTTTCATTTGAATAGTGTTGATAATAGATGTTTGATTGCTCAAATTGGCGATAGTTGGTTATGGCATAAGAGGTCATATCATGTGAATTTTGATAACATTTTCAAGATAAGTGCTACCAAGGCAATAAGAGATCTACCTAAGTTGTTGAAGCCTACTAATTGTATGTGTAAGGAATGTTAGATGGGTAAACTAACTAGATATACTTGTAAAAGCAAGACTTGTTTTTCAAATAGATTGTTAGATCTTGTGCATACTAATTTATGTGGTTCATCTAGAACTACAAGTTATTATGGAGATAGATATTTCATATTATTCAATGTGACTATTCAAGGATGATGTGGGTTACTTTTTTAAAGGATAAATTTGAGGCTTTTGAAAATTTCATAATTTATAAGACTATGGTTGAAACAGAGACAAATTTGAAGCTGAAATGTCTGAGATTCGACGAGGTGGTGAATTCACATCCACTAAATTTAATGCATTTTGCAAAGATCATGGGATAAAGAGACAAGTATTTTCTCCACAAAACCCATGATAGAATGGTATTGCAGAGAGAAGGAACAAAACTATTCTTGATACTGCAAGGACAATGATGATTAACGGAAATGTTCCACATGTTTATTAAAGAGAAGTTGTGAGCATTATAGTTTATACATTGAACCTGTAAGACCAGAAAAGGGACTAGAAAGCATATTTAGGTAACCACAAACCCTAAAAAATATACTACCCTAACTAATCTAACATTAGAGCCATTGAAAGAGGAATTAAAATAATATACAACAAAGACACAAGAACTCCCTTCAAATGATGCTCAAATGTCCTCCTTTCTTCTCCATAAAAGTGGATTATGTTGTTCTTTGACAAAAACAATTGCACAAAGAACTTGAAAGCTCAAATTGATAATGAGAATTACTAGGATATAGTGGTTCAACCTTGAAAGAATGAAATGCATCCCATTTTATAGAAAATGAGAGTCATTTAGGTGAGATAGCACAATATCTATGCATAAATGCAGATTTTGGTTGGTACGATGTTAGGAAGCATGATATGGGGGAGATCAAATAAGGAGATATTGAAAATATTTGTGAAGCACCTTAATAGGGATGAGAATCCCCAATTAAGGGATATGATATTTAGGTAGGATTAGGAATCATTAATCAAATTAATAATTCAATATTCTCAAATATTCCTCAAAATCAATAATTAGATTTATGAAATTATGAAAATCTCATAAATTGAAATTAGCCAATTAATTAATAAAAATTAATTAATTGTTGGAGATTTAGGGAAAAGCGAATAAATAAAGTTTATTTATTTATTCAATTAGGACCTAGGATAAATTATGGGTTATTAATCCAAAGGGGAGAATTAGTGGATTATAGGTCGAATTGAAGGTGTTGATGTCGAATTGAAATGATTTTGATGATATTGATAAGGTTTAGGATCAATTCTGAGGGTTCCGGAATAGTTTAGGAAATCATGAGGCATCGATGAGCTTTGACAATGCGCCCGTGTAATGATGATTGGAAATGATTGAAAAGTGCCAATGAACTTTGATGGAATTGTAAGATTGAAATTTAAATGGGGAAACATTGATGATCTTTGACAATGTTCCCGAAATGATAATCAGAAATAGTATTGACAAATGTGGACAACACTATTGAATCGATATTGATAGATTGATAGCGATAACATCAATGATCTTTGACAATGTTATAAAATGGTTGATTAAGGGGACACAAAGCAACGATGATCTTGGAAAATGCTCCTGAAATGATGACAAGATTGATCAAATTTGGAATTGGGTTTGATCGATTGGTTTGAAAATCAGGTTAAATAGGCATCAGTGATCTTAGACAATGCCCCAGAATGATCAGAATGAATCCAAACAATTTTTCAAGTGATTAGGAATATAATAGGATGGGTTTGAATTGATTTAGGAAGGTTTGGAATGGTTTAGGATCAAATAGGATTAGTTTAGGACCGAATAGAATCGATTTAGGGTTGATCGGAAATGATTAGGAAAATGATCAATTTGATTAAAGAGAGAAATGTTAGTAATTGATGAAATGGAAGAATGACACAATATTAGTGAATGATAAATATCAAACACACAATATAGAAGACATTTTAAAAGGGGGCATAGCCAATGAACCATTTTTAGGGGTCTACATTTTGCCCCTCTTTGAGATAATGTGATTATGAGCGTTGGCTCAAAGAAAAATAGAAGATCATGCCCCAGTGGATCGATAGAATGGAGGTAGGATGCCCCCTTGAAAAATTGGGCATAAATTAATATGAGGACAATTTTTTGAAAAGAAAGATGATTGCTAGGATTGACAGAAGATATATTAGGCAGAAACCAGAAATTAGATGAAGAAATGTTAGTAAGAAAGATTTTTGGCTTTCATAAGTGCAATTATGTCATAATAGCTTATTTTGATATTGCAAAATCGGATGCGGCACATTGTGGCACAAAAGGCCAGAGTGAGAAAACCATACTTTTGCATAAACAAACATGATGTAGATTTAGGATGATCTTCTCCATCCCGAAGCATATAGAAAACATGCCCCAGAATTTCATGAGATCATCAAACTGGAAGAAAATAAAGAAAAAAACCAGTCATGAACCATCCCAGCTACTCTCATAAGTTCAGAAAATATCATCAAGTAGCATAGGAACATGATCAAAAAATAAAATCAATAAAAGATAAAATACTCACTGAAACAATGTGAGCCAACAGACATTCTGATCTTTTGTTACTTACATTAAATGTTCTTTGATTGATAGCTTAGTTTGGAAATCGACTAATTGGATAATTGATTGATAAATTGGACCGATTGATTGGTAGATTAATAGTAAAGATCGAAAGATTGAACAAGTCCAACTAGATTGAATGTTGAGTCATAGTGAGTCAGATATTTTTTGTGAGAACATGATTTCATTAAGCACATAATGATGATTTTGCCACTAATGTCTTGCAAACATGATGATCATTTCGCAAAAAGAAGACAAGTATGTACAAATTTATTGCATATTTTTTGAAGAAGCTTTTGCAATTTTTAGGATTTTTGAGATATTTGAATTTTTTGTGATGATCTTTTTTCAGGACTTTTTAGGATTTTTTCAGCATCATATTTGAATTTTTAGCAATTTTTTCAGGACATTATTTGATTTTTTTTTAAATTTTGCTTATTTGGATTTTTAGGATTTTTTCAGGTCATTAAGATATTTACAATGCGTTATCACCAATTAGATAGTCGAGAAATCTCATGGATAAGCCATGTTCAAGGTCTTGCCCCTAGTTTGAATTCAAATTCAAAGATGCTCAGTGCCAGGAATCTGCCCCCAGACAACAAAGAGGCTATGTACAGAGGCTGGAAGGACAAATAGACTGGATATATCAAGGGTAAGATAAAGAAGATCAACCAGTTACAGGCCATAAAGGGGCACTAGGGTCGATGAAAATCGAAAGATGTGACCAGGAAAGGATAGCAGGATATCAGGTGGAACCATGATAGACAATGGAGCAACAACTTACTACGTGTGGCACCTGTTTGCCAGGTTTTCACCATGGTACTTGCCCAAAGTGCATGTTTGCCAGTTTTTCACTTATGGACAGGATTTTTCTCTTGATTTCTATTTTTGTGTGCCAAGATGCCTATTTTCCAGGTTTTCATCAAGGCAACCATTTTTTGCTCTTTTTGATTTTTTTGCTTTTTTTCTCTTTTTTGATTTTTTGATATTTTCTCAGAAATTTTTGCAATTTTTTTGTACCTTTTTCATAAATAATGCATAATACTTATGGAGGTGCATGTTTTTCAGTGCCTCTAGCAATGGTTCTCCCTCTGGTGTTGCAAGCAAATACACTCTAGACCCATATGATGTTGTGATTATGTAAGGGTCATCCCAATTTGGTTCAAATTTTACAGCCTTCTCTCTGTGTGGCTGGGTTTTGTAATTCATCTTTAGAACCAAGTCTCCAATCTCAAAATGGCGAGCTCAGAATTTCTTGTTTTAACTCTATTTTAGACTATTTTGATAGGCTTGCAAGTGTACCAAGGCAGTTTTTCTCTGCTCATCAAGCATTTTGAACTCATGCAATCTGGAAAATCTATACTGCTCATCATCAACAATGCCTTATAAGGATACTCTCAATGAAGGAATTTCAACCTCAAGGGGTAATATGGCCTCAGCGCCATAGACTAGAGAGTATGGAGTAGCACCAGTGGGGGTGCGAATGCTGGTCCTATAGGCCCACAAAGCTGGGTTGAGTTGTAAGTGTCAATCACGGCCAGCATCATTGACAGTCTTTTGCAGGCTCTTAATAATGGTTTTGTTAGATGCCTCTGCTTGGTCGTTGCCTTGTGGATAGTAGATGGTAGAAAATCCATGACAGATTTTGAATTTCTCACAAAGCTTTGTAATATCCATGTTCTAGAACGGGCTACCATGGTCAGTAACAATGGCCAGAGGAAATCCATAATGGCAAATGATATAATTCAAGATGAATCTGGAAACTTGTTTACTAGTGATGTATGTCATGGGGATAGCTTCCGCCCATTTGGTAAAGTACTCAGTGGTCGTGATGATGTACTTGTGGACATCAGAAGATAGGGGTGCACGATCTTCCCTACAAGGTCAAATTCCCATTGAGAAAAGGGCCAAAGAGAAACCACTGGTTGTAAATCCTGTGTCAGGGCATGAATCAAATTGCCATGAATTTGGCACTTGTAACATTTCTTAGCAAATTTATGAGCATCTTGCTCCATGGTGGGCCAGTAATATCCTGCTTGAACCAACTTCTTGGCAAGACTCAAACCATTGAAATGTCCACCACAAATACCATCATGGACCTCATGTAAAGCAGTGTCAACCTCTCATGAATCGAGGCATTTGAGGAGGGTTTGATCATAGGCTCCCCTATAAAGGGTATCACTGACGATGACATAACGAGAGGCTTGACGGACAAGAGCTCAACTCTTGTTCTAGGATAAGGCAGGGGTAATATCTGGGCATGTAGGTAATTGTAAACATCTTGATACTAAGGGGAATTGGGACCAACAATGTCACACGTGAGCTTGGATTGCGGAATGTTTAATTCCAAAAGTAATAGATGCTCAACGAGAAATTCACATCTCTCTTTATTATTCAGAATGTCGATCATAGATACAATAGTCGCCATAGCATCTGCCTATTTGCTATGTACCCATGGAAGTTGGCAAAAACTGATTGTGACAAATTACTCCTTGAGAAATTTGGCCAACTGTTTGTAAGGTACCAGCTTTTCATCCTTAGTTTCATAGTCATCAGTGACCTATCGAATGACTAATTGAGAATCACCATACACCTTGAGGTGCTATATTTTCCATTGAATAGAAATTTTAAGTCTAGTGACCAGTGCTTCATATTCGGCGATATTGTTGGTACATGCAAATGTAATTCTGTAAGATTTTGGTATGACATCGCCATGCGGGGTGACAAAAATGATGCCTGCCCCTGATCCATGCCTAGTATGTGATCCATTAAAGTAGATTTTCCATTCATTAAATTCAGTGAAGGGAAAAATGGACTCATCTAGAAATTCTGAAAGTAACGGGTGATCATCAGGAACTGGTGCTTCTGCAAGTTGATCCACTATCACTTGGCCTTTTATTTCTTTTATGTCTACATACTCTATGTCAAACTCACTCAAGAGAATTACCCATTTGGCTAGGCAACCCATGAGAGCTTCTTTGCCTAGAATATACTTCAATGGATCAATCTGAGACATGATCATGGTTTTCTAGGTGTAGGATGTAATGTCTTAACTTCTATGTTGCAAAAACCATAGCAAGACAGGCTCGTTCAATGAGTGAGTAGTTTAATTCATATCCAACCAGATTTCTTCTGATGTAATAAATAGCTCTTTCTCATCCTTGTTCATCATGGTGTGAAAGAAGAGCACCTAATGCAGTTTCTATGGCAGAAATGTACAAGAGAAATGGATTTCCTGGAATGGGAGGCATCAAGATTGGTAGATGCAATAGATAATCTTTTAGGTGTTGGAACAAGTGCTCACATTTTTCATTCCAATGGAAAGTCACACCTTTATGAAATAGATTTTGAAATGACTAGAATTTATCTACGATTTGTGCAATGAACCTGTTGATGGACTATAGTTTCCCTTGTAGACTTCTCAGCTTCTATAGAGTGTTGGGCAGAGGCATTTCTAAAATGGCTTGCACCTTTTCAGGATACACCTTGATACCTCATTGAGAGATGATATAGCCTAGGAGTTTTCCATAAACAACTACAAAAACACAATTTTTGGGGTTTATGCAGAGCTTATATCCTTCCATTCTTTCAAATATTTTGGCCAGAATACCCAAATGATCTTTCCTGGTTGTAGATTTGCAGAGGAGGTCGTCAGCATAATCTTCCATCAAAACATGCATGAAGTCATGGAAGATTGTTTTCATTGCCTGTTGATAAGTTGTTCTGGCATTCTTGAGGCCGAAGGGCATGACATTCTAACAATAGGTTCCCCAAGGACATGTGAAATTTATCTTGGGTTGATCCTCAAGATCAATCCAAATTTGGTTGTAACCAGAGAAGCCATCCATCAGTGATAGCACCTCGTAGCCTGCAGTCATGTTGACAATGATATTGATGTTGGGCAGAGGAAAATCATCTTTAGGGCATGCCTTATTTAGATCTTAGAAATCAGTGCATATTCGTATGCCCCTAGCATGCTTGCTAACAGGAACAAGATTGGAAATCTAGTCTACATAATCTATAGGTCTGATAAATCTAGCATCCAATAGCTTCTTCAATTCTGATTTTACCTGTAGAGCTATTTGGGGATGCATTTTTCTTAGCTTCTATTTTACTGGCTTCACACCTGGATTCAGAGGGAGGTGGTGAAGAACTAACTCAGGATCCAGGCCAGGCATGTCAGCATAGGACTAGGCAAAATTGATCTGGCACTCAAGGAATAATCTGACAAATTCATCCTTCTCTTCTGGCAAGAGTGAGGCTACAAAATGTATAATCTTGGGGTTGTTTTGTGTGCCCAAGTTGATTTCCTCGGTCATTTCAATGAGCAATGTTGACTTCTCCTTTGGAGGGGGTATGTCCATACTTCCATCCTCAGGCACCTCAGAGAGGTTTTCACCCTCAGATACATCCTTTGTTTTTACTTTTGCATGGTCAACTGGTGCCTTTCAGTTTTCACCAGAGGACCTATTCTTTTTATTTTTTGATTTTATCATTTTCAATTTTGCGAATGGAAGACAGAGTTGACTCCCCTAAATATGTTGTAGAAAAAAGGTCAATGGAGAACCCTTTTTTGTGGTCGCCAGATGGTATGCCCTCTCAGAGTGCAAAGAATTCTGCTATTGCTTCATCATTTTCGAAGCAATCCAAGCTCAATGATCCTTGCTCGTCCCAATCAATAAGCTTAGGGTAGACTAGGGGGATGTCATCGTCAGTGGTGCAGATGTTTTTGAGGTTAGAGGTAAAGGCAAAGATGTAAATATCAGTGTCTTCAAAGTTAGAGACTTCATGCACTGAAGGTTCAAGACTGAGATCCCAAAAAATTCTAGACCAGGGATCGAGATTGGTTACTGGAGGGGGAATTGTGTTAACATGTTTGTCTATTGTAGGTAGGTTTATAGGGTCAAGGAAGAAATGGTCAATCTCATAAGAATTGGAGGAATAGGAAGTCCATTCCCACTAATTTGAATCAATAGTGTACTCAGAATGGGGAACCTCAAATGCCTTTTCATCGTTTGAAACCTCCATGTTTTCACATGAGGCCATTTTGGCATTCGAAGAGCCAATTCGTAATGGTTTGAATCCAATACCTAGATAAAGGGGATGGCCCTTTGTAGTAAGGGGTTCAACAATCCCTTGCTTGTGTACTCCAAGACCACTATGGCCATCATATCCTTTTTTCTATATGAGTGTGAACCTGGGCTCGTATCTTTCAACGGGTATCTCAGTGAGCTCCTGTTCTTGTTTCTGTTGATCTTGGAAAATCTAGCTGGATGCATTTTCATATACATTTTCTTCATGCAAACCTCCCCACAGAGTGAATGTAGGTGAGGGCATAACCTTCATGGTAGTTTTGGGTGGTTGTGCTTGCAATAACTTTGGTTTTCTATAAGACTTCAGGGAGAGAGGAAGCTTCCCAATATGAAAAGCTTGTGCCATGGTATAATCTCCACACCCTTTATCTTCAATATTCATCTTTCCTTTGACCATTTTTTCAAGGGTGGCTGCATCAACATATTTGGAGGAATTGGACGGATTAGCCTCGCTATTGGTAGGCACCTATTGTGTGGGCCCTTCTCTCAGATTAGCACAAAATTGGAAAGGGTTAGGATCACCTGGGACGGTGACCTTAGCTCCATTATGAAATAATTTCATACATTGATGGTACATAGAGGGAACCACCTTCATGGCATGGATCCATGGGCGTCCTAAGATCATGTTATAGGGCAAGTCGAGATCCAGGACTTGCAGTAATGTGTTTTCAGTAGTCTGACCAATTCTGATGGGTAGTATGATGACTCCCTTAGTGGGATGTTCAGTGTCATCATATGCCTTTATTGTGATTCTCCTAGAAGGATCAATGTCACTCTCATTGTAACCAAGATCAAGAATAACCTTCAAAGTGCATATGTTAAGTCCTGCTCCACCGTCTATCATGACTCACTGGACTTTGGCATTATGGAAAAAGACTTCTAGATGGAGAGGGTCATTATAGCCAAGCAGGTCATGTGGAACATCATCTTTGGAAAATGTGACATGCTAGGACATAGAAAAGTGCCCCATCATGGCCTGAAACTGGTTAGTGTCAATTTTGGTCAGAATAGTGGACTCTTTCAATGCTTTGTCAAGGAATTTCTTGTGTTGGGGGGATGTGCACAGCAAATCAAGGATTGATATCAAGGTAAGGGTCTTACCCAATTGGTCAACAAGGTTGTAATCTGAAGGTACCTTGGGTTTGGATGGTGCACCAAGCGCAGTAATCTCGGTACAATGGGTAGCGACTTTGCATTGAGGGTTACTATCTCGGAAGGTCAGAGTGGACACACGTGAATTAGCCTCAGAGAAACAATTGATGGTATAGTCATGGCCAGTCTGAGTATAATTGACATTGTTCTTGGAATTTGAATTTGACATAGAGGCATTCCCCTTTTCATGATCAACCAAGGGGTTTGTGAAAATAGTATGGTCAGCATCGGAAGATCCTGCCATGGGTTCAACTTCAATCACACCTTGATCAATAAGGTCTTGGACTTTATGTTTTAATTGGTAGCAGGAATTGGTTCTGTGTCCCTTTGTCAGATGATAATCACAGTATTTGTTGTCATCCCACCAAGGGGGTTTCACTACTGGTGGATCATGGATCTTAGGTAATTGAATGTAATTGTTTTGCAATAACTATTGCAAGACCAAATGGAGTGCAAGGGATTTTTTGAAATGCAAATGCAAGGAGATTAGGTCATGAATATGCAATATGAAGGCTATCAAGCATGCCAAGAGGTTACAACTAAAAAGTTCAAGGTTCCATATGTTTACTCAAAGACAAGGTGTGTTGTGACCATTTGATTATTCTTGAAGATTGATTTGGAAAAAGTGTTCTTTAAGGAGACTATTTTTAAGATTTTTCCATTTTCATTAAGGTTTGAACACTCACACAAGACACATCATTTAGAATGGCTATTTTAAAATGAGAAAACACACCACTTCCTAAGGATAGAAAGGACAGTATCTTTTGAATCCCCACTTGAACTAAAGTTTATCTATGCTTACTAATAGCAGACAACCTAGAATCTTGGAGGCACAGGATCCTCCTTACAGTGCACTCACTTCTCAGGCACTCCAAGCTTCAAGTCCCAAGGGTCATCACTTCCCAAGGGATTATTGTCTTGACTAATAGCCAAAAAAGTGTGGGGTATCTTAGTTGGTCTCTAACCTTTCATGCCAACAAGTAGAAGATTTTTGGCTACTATGACATTGTTTTTAGTAAGGGCATCCATTCAGGTGGTTATACATGCGGCAGATTAGCTCCATTATGGAGGCATCCCAGCCTACAGAAGTTACGTTCCATAGGTTTTAATGCACCACAAGGGTACTATGGGAGATATTCTTCCCAGTATAATGCATTCAACACTCATTCATTGTGAGATTAGTCACAATGACATATTTTGTATCTCGGTTTGGATGGGCTTGGTTGTAGCCTATTACCGGTTGGGCATCCACTCTCACTGGCTCTACTAAAGCACTTGGGAGGTAGCCACTCTATAAGAATGATATGAGTTTCTCTTACACCCAAGATCCATGAAGGCAAGGGGAGAGGATATGCTCATATAATTCTTAGGGTTTTATAATCTATAAAACACATTAGACACATGAAAGAAAAAGGTTCTTTTCAAGCACCAAAATGAAGTGTTTTCTAACTACAAAAAGCAAGCACAAGAGTTTGGGAAAACACAAGGTCTTCTACAAACGTCCTGCATTGAAAATCATTAGTATTTTTTAGGATTTAATCTTCATCCCATGATTTCCAACATGCTACACAAATCATCAGTAACACAAAAATCTAGTAGTCTAACTGCAGAAATCCAAAAATTTGCTTGAAAAACACCCAGTTTACCACCTGCACAGGAATAGGCTACCACCTACGTAGAACCAGGGCACCACCTACATGGGAATAGGCTACCACCTATGTAGCTTCTTACCACCTGCGCAGCACCTACAACCAAGTGCGCAGCTACTGATCAGAGGTCTAAAAAAGAGTAAAAACTTGCAAAAATAGAGGTTTTTTCAACATCTAAGCATGCAATATCATCAGAAACATAGATAGAGTTCATTATTTATGCCATTTAAGTTGATTTGAAAATATTGAAGTGAAATTGAAACCCTAACTAGCTTGCATGTACATCAAAATGGTTTAGGAACACCGTAAGGGCAAAAATCTACATTTGATCCTAAACTAGTTTAGAGTTCATTTTAGGTACCCAGATCAGATGTGCATGTTCATTTTAGGTCCTTTACCAAAATAAACAACTTGATCTTGCATTAAATAGTTCATTTCCACCACTAGTTAGGCTAGATTGCAAGTTTGCTTGAAATTTGAAAAAGCTTGATCATATGAAACCCTACGCTAGATGAGATCCATTTGAAGAGCCCAAACACAAATGTGAATGTTCATTTTAGGCCTTGAAAATCAAAGTGTGAGGTTCATTAATGATATTAGGGTTCATTAACCAAATTTAGGGTTTATTTGAATAGTTTAGGATTTATTTCAACCTTAAAGCAGATACAAAGCAGAAAGAAAGGCCTAAGATGCAGAATAGCTTCCTAAACATGAAAAAAATGATCCTAAACCCTAAATGAGGATCCCATCTGACCAACTGTGTAGCTAAGTAGCCATCTGTGTAGCTCTAGGCTCCAAGTGTGTAGGTTTGGGTCCCACCTGCGTAGGACTTAACCACCTGTGCAGAAATAGTGACCACCTACGTAGGAACAGTGACCACCTACGCAGCTTCAGTAACCACCTGTGCAGCTCTCTTCCAAAACCTGAAAAAGACACAAAAACACAAAAAAAAAATTTAGTTAAGCATGTTCACGTTGGGTTCACCAAATGTAAGACCAGAAAAGGGACTAGAAAGCATATTTAGGTAACCACAAACCCTAAACAATATGCTACCCTAACTAATCTAACATTAGAGCCATTGAAAGAGGAATTAAAATAATATGCAACAAAGACACAAGAACTCCCTTCAAATGATGCTCAAATGTCCTCCTTTCTTCTCCATAAAAGTGGATTAGTTTCTCTTTCACAAACACAATTGCATAAAGAACTTGAAAGCTCAAATTGATAATGAGAATTACTAGGAGATAGTGGTTCAACCTTGAAATAATGAAATGCGTCCCATTTTATAGAAAATGAGAGTCATTTAGGTGAGATAGCACAAAATCTATGCATAAATGCAGATTTTGGTTGGTAGGATGTTGGGAAGCACGATATGGGGGAGATCAAATAAGGAGATATTGAAAATATTTGTGAAGCACCTTAATAGGGAAGAGAATCCTCAATTAAGGGATATGATATTTAGGTAGGATTAGGAATCATTAATCAAATTAATAATCAAATATTCCTCAAAATCAACAATTAGATTTATGAAATTATGAAAATCTCATAAATTGAAATTAGCCAATTAATTAATAAAAGTTAATTAATTATGGGAGACTTAGGGAAAAGGGAATAAATAAAGTTTATTTATTTATTCAATTAGGACCTAGGATAAATTATGGGTTATTCATCCAAAGGTGGGAATTAGTAGATTATAGGTCAAATTGAAGGTGTTGATGTCGAATTGAAATGATTTTGATGATATTGATAAGGTTTAGGATCAATTCTGAGGGTTCTGGAATAGTTTAGGAAGTCACGAGGCATCGATGAGCTATGACAATGCACCTGCATAATGATGATTGGAAATGATTGAAAAGTTCCAATGAACTTTGATGGCGTTGTAAGATTGAAATTGAAATGGGGAAACATCGATGATCTTTGACAATGTTCCCGAAAGGATAATCAGAAATAGTATTGACAAATGTGGAAAACACTATTGAATTGATATTGATAGATTGATAGTGATAACATCTATGATCTTTGACAATGTTATCAAATGGTTGATTAAGGGGATATGAAGCATCGATGATCTTGGAAAATGCTCCTGAAATTATGACAAGATTGATCAAATTTGGAATATGGTTTGATCAATTGGTTTGAAAATCAGGTTAATTAGGCATCGGTGATCTTGGACAATGCCCCAAAATGGTCAGAATGAATCCAAACAATTCTTCAAGTGATTAGGAATAGAATAGGATGGGTTTGAATTGATTTAGGAAGGTTTGGAATGGTTTAGGATTGAATAGGATCAGTTTAGGATCGAATAGGATCTATTTAGGGTTGATCATAAATGATTAGGAAAATGATCGATTTGATTAAAGAGAGAAATTTTAGTAATTGATGACATGGAAGAATGACACAATATTAGTAAATGATAAAGATCAAACACACAATATAGAAGACATGTTAAAAGGGGGCATAGGAAATGAATGATTTTTAGGTGTCTATGAAACCAAGTACAAATCAAGCATGATACAGGTAAGATTCCTTATGAACTTTAGTATAGTCATATTCTTAATGTGAAATATTTTAGAATCTTTGGAAGAAAATGTTATATCAAAACAGATGAAGATTTAGGGAAATTTGATCCTATATGTTATGAAGGTATCTTTCTTGGTTATTCAATAAAGATCAAGGCATACAAATGTTCCAATAACAGGTTGAGAAAGATAGGTGAGAGTGAAAATGTTAAAGTGGATGAAAGCAATCAGAGATAAGCTAGATCTTGTGGATATGAGTCAAATGTGTATAGTCCTAAAAAGTTAGCATCGATTAATTTGGAAGCTCTAGGACTTTTTGGGCCCCATTTTAGTGATCTCCTTGATTTTGGATACATTTATGCTTGATTTTCCCGCTTGTATCTCTATTTTTCACCGAGCCTCTTAACACTTCTTGAACTCCTCAAAGTCTCCCTCAAAATTTACCCTTTCAAGAATATGTCAAACCTGGTTCGACCTATACCTTAGGTTGAATTTTGGTGGGTTTCGGGCCCAATGCAAATTATTTTCATTTTACCTCCCAGTGAGGTCAACCTTTGTGAATTTGGACTCTGAAATCACTATAAAAGGAGGCATCTTCCCTTCATTTTCATATCTAGGTATATTACACATCTATGATATCTACATGAAAGTGATCATCTAATCTCAATAAATCAAGTCCAAGGTGCATTCAAGAGATTTTGGTGATTTATAGCAAGCAAGAAAGGATTTGTCTCCAAGATTTGAAGGCTATCTTCAATCCATATATTCCAAGGAGTTCTCCTATTGATTTGTACGACTTTCTCTCCCGTGATGGATTAGTGAGGAATTCCCAATAAACCAAGAGGATCCATATACATTCTTCATTCCTCTAATTCTCCACTCAAGCATTTCAAGCATACATACATCCATGATCTATGATTTGGCAAGGGTAGATCTATTGCATTGGCGAAGACATCCTATATTATATCAACATTCAATCAAGCAAGTATAGATTTTTTTGGATATAGTGGATTTATATTCATCCACAAGGGTTTGAAAAGAAAGTTGAATACTTACATTTATCTCATTTTATATTCTTTACCTATTTCATTTCAAGGTTAATTCCTATAGAGGGGCTTGACCAAGGCAAGCCTCTTTCCCCCAACAATTTCCCCTTCTCTTGTGTGCAGGTGCAGATTCACAAAGTTTCAAATTTGGAATTGCAGATCTGGAAGTGTAGTGTTAGTCATAGTCCCGAGACATTCTGTATGTGGCAAATTTGGCCTTGTTAACTCACAATACACTTCAACATAGTCCTTCTTCACCAAATACACACAAGAATAAATATGAGATTATTCATCCTCCCTATCTGCATGATTTGACCTGTTGCCTTCTATCTAGACGGGGTTTTCGAAATAGCTCTCAGAACGAGAGTCTCACAACCATAGACCAATCTAGGAATGAAGGACTTTTCTCCATGAATGCAATGCAATGCAAGGTTATTCTAAGAATTGAAAGATGCAAGATTAATCTAAGACATGATTTCAATGCAATTATTCTAAAAACTTGAAGTTATTCTATTGCAAATGAAAGATTTTAACTAGAAATGAGATGATAAAAAATATAGAAACAATTTAGTATTCTAACAATGCATATTTTCTCTAGGGGTTTTGAATGAGGAATGAGAGTTCTTTTATAGACTCAGAGGTGATTAGAATAGAAAGTTTCCTCTTTGAAATAAAACAGATAGAAAAGCCAGTTTAAATTAGAAAGCTTTATTTAAAAGAAAACAATAAATTGTTTTCCCTTTGCTTTAATTGTTTTCTTTCTTTGATTTTAACTATTTTATTTATGATTTTAACTGTTTTCTTTCTCTTTAAAACATAGTTAATTCAAAGTTTCCATTTATGAACAGGGGAAAGATTTTTGAGAGAATATTTAATTAATTAAATAAAGTATGACCTCATAAATATGTTTTTCTCAATTATCTGACTATTTAAATTCAATTATTGAAATGGGGATATTTATTTAATAATTAAATATTATTTAATTCCTTTTCATGTGTTTTAGCTAAAAGGGGTGAATTTAATTTAATTAAAGTGCTAGGACTTTATAATTAAATTAATTCAATCATAGGGTTTGTTTAGCCAATAGATATTTAGGAATTAAATATAATGTATGATTAATGCAGATTTAGGATTTTCCACATTTGACACTTAGGTCAAGTAGAGTCAGTCAAGACTTAGAATTGCCTAGTACAATAGGACTTTGATGATTCAGAAGAATGAAAAATGCAACAAAATTGGTTAGGGTTACAAGATTCCAATTTTGGGGTGTTAGATTTTGCCCCTCTTTGAATGGATGTGCGAGTAGCGCATTGATTCAAAGAATAGTCTAATGCCTGAAGCACAGAAGAATAGATTACAAAAATTGATGATGCAAAGATCGATTTATGAAGATTTCAGAGCCATCTCCTAGACAGAGCTTGACTCTCCAAAGTCTAGGTTAGGTTGCCAAGACGCCAATCAAATAGAGTTTTCAAGGGTTATCTTCAGAATGAAGCTTGATCCTCAGGGATCCAGGTTAGAATGTCCTGATACCTTATAGATTAAGATTTCGAGAATCATCTCCAGAACGAAGCTTGATCCTCAGGGATCTAGGTTAGAATGCCCTGATACCTAATAGATTAAGATTTTGAGAATCATCTCTAGAATGGAGCTTGATCCTCAAGGATCCAGGTTAGAATGCCTTGATACCTAATAGATTTGATATCTTTCACAAGACTGTCCCCAAAACAAGGCTCAACTTTGAGGAGTCAGGGTTAGATTACCCCGATACCTATCTCGAAAAGATAGTAAAATAGAGGTTTTTAGGACTATCTCTAGAACAAAGCTTAGTCCTCCAATATCTAGGTTAGATTGCCCAGACACTGGTTAGATTGATATCTTTCACAAGACTGTCCCCAGAATGAGGCTCAACCTTCAGTAGTCAGGGTTAGAATGCCCCATACCTATCTCAAAAGATAGTAAATAGATATTTAGAATCATCTCCGGAACGGAGCTTGATTTAGGAGTAAGGGTTAGAATGCCCCAATTCCCAATAGATGAGTTTTCGAGAATCATCTCCAGAATGAAGCTTGATCCTCAAGAATCTGAGTTAGATTTCTCAAATACTTTAAAAGATAACGAGATGTAGGAAACAGAGATGCTCCTATTGATTGTGGAGTATCTAGTTTTGACTGTGAGGTATGAAAAATTGAACATGCCCCAAGTGATGAAATGCCCCTAGCAATGAGGACTTTTGAATAATCAGATTAGATTGATTTGAAAAAGAGATTCAATGATGTAATCATCCTGTCCCCTTGGGAGCGAAATAGAAAGATGACACGCCATAATGATGATGGAGAGTGAAAAATTGTAGATAGATGTTGAATCAGAGATCAAGAAGAACTCGGAATAGATTATGGAAGAATTCAGAAGATTCAGAATCAATTTCAAGCGATTTCGAGGTCTGGTTGACCAAGTTTGACTAGGGTTTACTAGAGTTGACTAGAGTTGACTTTTTGAAAAAAAAAAGTCAAAGATTTGAGAAAATGATGATAAGATATGATTCTGATAAGAAAGCGACGTCAGAAAATTGACTACACAAGCGTCCGATCGCATCGGTCCCAAAAAATTTTAAATGCGATTTTGAGCTATATAGAAGTGTCAGATTTTGATTTCGATCATGAAAACGGATTCAAAGTAGTCAAATTAGGTAATGGTGAAGTTTTTGCGCAAAATGGAGCACTTTGAAAAATTAGGTCAAAACCTATATAAGGATGAAAAGGTCATTTTCAAATCATTTCAACCTTTTAACTTTTGCAAATTGAGCTCTGAGCGAAAATGGTGGTCCCCTACAGCACGCATTAATTCAAGCGATCTAGGAGGCACAGTCGGCCGGCAGCGTACGGACCTCTAGTAAGTGGTCAATAAACTTCATTGTCAATTCCATTTTTACCATTTTTAGTCAATTTTTGCATTGTTTTCCGCATTTTTAGGAAATGGTCCGCGGGATTTTGCGTGAAGAAGTAGTTTCTTCGTGCGGCCCATAGGGAAATCTCGTGTGACAAAACTCCTTTTCACGCCATGCGGTGGGAAATATCACATGGGAGAGTACCCATGTTCATGCGAGAAACCCTTCCATAGGGTTTTTTCTCACGCGACAGGTCATAAAAGTTCGCGTGAACATCAAATATTGTGCAACCCAAAAAACTTCTTTGCGCGAAAGAGTACTTTGTCGCGCAAAAATCTGCTTCTTCACATGGAGAAAAGTGAGCAATTAGAACGTGAAATCAGTCTGCATCACATCCAATAACATTTGCATCAGTGTTGTTACTGTCTGTAGGATGTCTTTAATGTTTATTATCTTGTTATGCTTTGATTATTTCAGATTATTGATCGTGCACTATTGTTTGCATGTCTTGCAGGTTGACTTTCCAGATATTGCCTTCAGATCACACCACCCAGCCATCAGCAGACTGGTGGCACAGCTAGATGATGCAGAGATAGCACATCTGGGTACTTTGGGCCTGACCTCTTTATCTGATGTACCCAAGATTCGAGTAAATCATAGATTATTAGGAGCACTAGTTGAGCGTTTCCAAAAAAAAAAAAACACTTTCTATCTGCCATAGGGTGAGATGACCATGGCCCCCGAAGATATCTATCGGATACTGAGGATTCCATTCCATAGAGCCAGGGTAGAGTATGAGGTGCAGCCTAAACTTGGGACACTAGCGCTGAGGGAGATATTATAGGATGACCTCATCATGGGGAGAGCTATCCCATGGGAGGATCTTATCAGTGAGTATGGTCCTACACACAGATTGTCAGTGGTACTAGCATGCTTCCTTGAGTGCTATCTGATGCCTGCTCATGGATAGCATGGTTTGGAGTGTGGCTAGAGCAGGATGCTATAGCAGATGTTGGCACGACCCCAACATTATGGATGGGGTCAGTGCATGTTGGCCCACATGTATCACGAGATGCATGAGATTGTCTACCGGGAGGTGAAGAGTATGGCAGCTGGGGTGTTTGTACTATAGCTATGGGCATGGGAGCACCTTCCCATGACTTAGTTGATATGCAAGGACTTGAGGCAGCCTCTAGAGCCATACATCTACAGATATAGGGGTATGATTACTCAGCCAGCGCTGGGTAAGATAGATTAGTGGCAAGCCCAGCTCGATGACCTAGCGGTAGTAGTCTGGAGGCCATGGAGACTGACAAAGGTATGGGATGATGCTGCAGAGTAGCTCAATTATATGTTTTGTTCACGTGCTATGATTAACCAAGCCATTACAATCATAGAGAGATTCTCGCAGAACCAAGTATGGCCACAGTTTGGTCGTCCACAGGACATTTCACAGGAGTATACTGCTTATGCATGATTCAAAAATGAGGTGAGGAGAGGCTGGCTGATGAAGCTAGACCAGGGGCATACTATAATTAATATACGAGCGTTAGTCCCGGTACAGTGGAACTATTTGAGAGATGTAGCGAATGGCAGCATGACCGCAGAGTATCAGGAGCACTTTGTTACACATCCATTCCCTAGGTTCATGGATCCGGTCGGGATGGCAGGCCGAGGAAAGGTAGTACCACCATAGGTGGTACCGCCATAGGTAGTACAACAGCAGGTGTTGATGCCCCCACCTCAATAGAGATCACAGCCAGGGATACAGTAGGGTCCCCATCCCTGGATAGTATAGGTGGACATCCGCGCTTGACATATGGGGATGGACGTTGGGGCCAGCGGCAGTGGCAGTATGAGATAATCTCAATGATGGACTGTTGAGTAGACAGTTGAGGAGCAGCAAGTACCCCCGCAGGAGGAGGTGCAGCAGGAGGATCTTATGTAGGAGGATCAGCCTACGCAGGATCCAATATAGGATCCACAGCGACAATCTCGGGAGAGAGTTTGACAGCTCTCGAGATAGGTCAGGGACTTACAGATATAGGTGGTCATGTGAGATGCATGACTTTTAGATAAAGATTGGGAGGTATAGGATCTTCAGGAGCAGCTACGGGCAGCACAGGAGGAGATTCGACATCAGACTACCCAAGCGGCGTATTATTATGCATCATATATAGGGGTGGTGCCTGATGAGGCATCACAGGTTGCTAGATTTTTGACCTATGCCAAAGGGTCGAAGGGTGCACAGGCACCACCTCCACCTCCTCTAGGTGACGAAGGAGAAGGCCAGAGTTAGTTTTGATTGATAGATGAGATCATAGGATGTATCTGATGTATTGGCATCCATGTATTTATATCACCATTTTGAGATAGATCGTGCTCGAGTAGCACCATTTTGTATTTGTATCGACACATTGGATATATATATATATATGAGCTCGTCTTTTGGTATCATCACATGTGTCATATTTTATGAGATGTTTCCTATATGTTTAGATGATGTGGAATGTATGCAAATGTATGAACATGTCTGGAATATATTTATGAAATGCACATGTTGATGTATGTATGTAGATGAAAATGCAATTATGAATGAGAATATGCAAATTCAATGTGTAGATGATAATGAGCTGTGAATGTGTAATGTACATGGTACTAACATCTCATGCAGGATGACGAATGCTAACCAAAAGAACATGTGCAGAATCGAGAGCAAGGATCGAACACTTGTGCAGTCATGATGAAACCAGGATAGTGAAGAAGAACTCCCCAATGTATGAACCTAGGATAATGCAATGAAGAGAACACGGAAATGTATGTGGTAGATTTGGCCTTGTCAATCAACCATACACTTCAACATAGTCCTTATTCATCAGATGCACACAAGAATGAATATGAGATTATTCATCCTACCTGTCTGTATGATTCGACCTGTTGCCTTCTATCCAGATGGGGTTTCGAAATAGCTCTCAGAATGAGAGTCTCACAACCATAGACCAATCTAGAATGAAGGATTTATGCTTCCATGAATGAAATGGAATGATTCATCTAGAAATGAAACATGCAAGATTAATCTAAATGATCCATTTAAACTAGAAATGAGATTAAAACTATGCCATGATTTCAATGAGATTATTCTAGAAATTGAAATTAATCTATTGCAAAATAAAACTATTCTATATGAGATTATGAACTAAGAATGTAGCAACAATTCAGTATTCTAACAATGCATATGACTAGAAATTCAGGAAGGGTTTTGAATGAGGAATGGGAGTTCTTTTATAGACTCAGAGGTTGTT
>MU226673.1:954028-964292 GCA_018584345.1 Thuja plicata
TAAATTATTTTCCCTTTGCTTTAACTATTTTCTTTCTTTGATTTAATTCTTTTCTCTTTTGATTTAACTGTTTTATTTATGATTTAACTGTTTTCTTTCTCTTTAAAGCACAGTTAATTCAAAACTTCCATTTCTGAACTGAGAGAAGATTTTTGAGAGAATATTTAATTAATTAAATAAATATGACCTCATAAATGTGTTTTTCCTCAATTGTCTGAATATTTAAATTCAATTATTGAAATGAGGATATTTATTTAATAATTAAATATTATTTAATTCCTTTTTTATGTGTCTTAGCTAAAGAGGGTGAATTTAATTTAATTAAAGTGTTAGGACTTTATAATTAAATTAATTCGATCATAAGGTTTGTTTAGCCAATAGATATTTAGGAATTAAATATAATGTATGATTAATGCAGATTTAGGATTTTCTACATTTGACACTCAGGTCGAGCAAAGTCAGTCAAAACTCAAAATTGCCTAGTACAATAGGACTTTGATGATTCAGAAGAATGACAAATGCAACAAAATTGGTTAGGGTTGCATGATGCCAATTTTGGGGTGTTACACATTCAGATTCAACCCTCCAGGGAATAGGTTGAACTTCCTTCAACCTATACTAGTATAGGTCAAACCAGGTTCAACCTATTCCTAGAGTACTCAAATTTTCATAGCAGAATTTTCTAGCCTGTGGGTGTCTGGATCTTGATCTGTTTCCAATTTCATTGCAATCAGATAGGGTTCTTGGAGATCTGAAAGTGATTCCTCTATTAGCCTTTAAGGTGAGTTATTCACCATCCTTATTAATTTATAGCACTTACTTTGATACACTAGATCCAATATCTTGTTGTTTATCATTGCATGAGTGTTTGCTTTACTTTACTTTACTTGCATATATATCTACATTTCTATCATACCATCCCTACGTAAATGGAAAGGATTCCTAAAATCACACATCCTTTCAAGACTAGATCATGCATTAGAATCCCTTTATCTAACTGGGTTGTGCTAATTAGATTTAGACCAAAGGGGTCACATTTTAGGATCCCTTTCCAATTTACATGCATGACTTGGTGGTCTACCCTTGATTACCATTTCACCATATACATTTTTGGTGAACCTAACTTATTACATTTCCTCTCTCAATCTTGGTGTTGGATTTTTTTTCATGCTTCATACTATGTGATTTGGTAGTTAGATATTAATTGGTAATAGATTTCCTTTTCTATCTAGATCTACTTTGTATGCATCTAGTTAGCTCTTCTTTTCGTTGCATATTTATCTTTACTTTGTTAGAGTAATTATCTGTTTACACTTATTAATTAGATCACTTTGATTTAATTAATTAAGTTGTTTATTACTCTAGTTTACTTAAGCTATCTCTTAGGTGCATTATAATTAATATTTATATTAATTATTAATGTGCAACCTAGCTTTTCTAGTTTTAGGGTTTCGTTCACCTTTGTAGGTTGAACTTTGTAGTTCTTTCTTCATTAATTCAGATTACAATTACGCTCAAACTTCGTAAGCAACTTCTGAGTTCTTCTCCTTCCCTCTTCTTGCTTCTTTCTTGTTACAAGTTTCTTGCATGCAGGTGTTCTTCAGGTTCTGTGGATTTGTCTCTCAAATTCTACATGGTATCAGAGCTTCCCTGTTGCTGCCTGGTCTGAAGGTTTTGAAGCCGTGATTTGAAGAAGAAAACCATAGCTTCTCTGGGGTTTTTTATTTAATTTAGAGGAGGTGCTTTTGTCTAGAGCATTTTGAAAAAAAAAGGATGCTACCATTGCGCCCAGAGGGCCTAGGAGATCAAATTTTCACATAAATTTGGTCATATTTGGCCACCGTTGCTTTTGCAAAAAAAAAATTTAACCCTCAGGCCGTACGGCACGCTTCCTGAGAAAAAAATTTAAAAAAATTTAAAAATGTTCATTTTCTTAGGTTTTTGGGCACTGCCAGCTACACCGCCAGCGCGTCGCCGCCGCACCACCCCGGCAACACCCCAGCCTGGCCCGGCTTGTCCCGCGCCCGACCCCTATCGGCGCGCCGCCCACCGGCCATCGGCCGACTGCTAGTGCAGCCCCGCAGGTGCTGCCACCAGCAAGCCACCCAACCGCCACCTCCGCTAGTGAGCGACACCTGGCCGCCACCGCCATCTAGCACAGGTGACATCATCGCTGATGTCACTTGCCGGCGAGTTTTTCTGGCAGTTTTTAAATTTTTCGACGGATGAGTTTTTTTTTCCAACCATTTTCAAAATTTTCCAGCGGACAGTATTTTGACGGCCATATAGCCATCAATTTTTTTGCCGGGTGCTATGACGGTCATTTGACCGTCAAATTTTTTCTCGTCTCTAGTTTTTCCAAAGAGTTATTTCTTAGAGGTGTCATTGGTTTTTCGGCCGTAACTTGTGCATACAGTGTCCGTTTTTGAAAAATGAAATATTGTCAGAAAGGTGTTTCCAAGCCAGATGTGATGGTGTTGGTCTTGTTTTCTGATTCAGCCATTTGTGCTCTTGTTTTTGGTGTTGAAGTAGAGGCTTCATTTTCCTCCATCTCTGCATCTGGCGTCTAGGTTTTCTCTCTTTTTTGTGCTTTCTATAGCTATTCTTTGTTGTACGAGGAATAGATTTATACATTGTGGGGGTGCATTTTCTTTCTGTACTTTAATTCAGAAATGACCCTTCTACTTCTCTCAATGTCGGACCCCTTTGTGGCCTAGCTGACACCACACAATTATCACACCTGGAAAGCACACATGACCAGGCTACTCATGTCACGTGGCTTATGGTCATGTCTGGATGAGAACCAACCTATTCTCCAGTGTCTGTTTGAGGTCCTTCAGCATAGAAACAAAATGGATGAAGCCGTGGGTTTGATTGCACTGCACATTTCAGACAACCTCCTATTTCATCTAGATTATTTGACCTCTCCTCGCGCCTATTGGGGAAAGTTTGTAGATTTGTTCGGCACAGTGAATGCATTTAGGGCACTTCAGCTTGATGCAGAGTTGACATCCTTGTCTCCTGATAGTTTTTCCACCATTGAGGATTTCTTGATAAAGTTCAATGCTCTCTGATCACTTTTACAGGGAAGTGGGAAGACCAAATCAGATGATGAGTGTATCTTTCCGATACTCTCAAAGCTTTGTGGAGAGTTCCAAATTTTCTCCTCTACTTTCTATTCCACTATGGATGCCTTAGGTCCTAGGAACAATATGCCTTCCTTTGTGGCCTTCTGTGATCATTTGACTCAAGAGCAGTCAAAGATTCAACAGTTCAATGATTCTTTAGGTTCTATGAGCCATGCCTTGGTTGCTCACCCATCCCCACAAAAACTGGAGCAGAAACAGGTATCATCATCCATAGAATCTTGGAAGGATTCTCCTTCCCAGCATTCCTCTGGCCCACCTCCTTCACCTAAGGGGAAATCGAAGATAGACAAACCCAAGTGTATTTATTGCAATAAGTTCAATCATGATGAGTCTCAGTGCTTTCAGAAGAAGGTAGATGGATATGCCCAATAGATTGTTGATTTAACAGCTCTTCTTCATAAGAGCAACATTGATATTCCTTCTTCCTCTTCTTGTTGGTCTTCTTCATCATCATCTCAGGTAGATGGGTTAGACAAAAAAAAGGGTCATGCCTTATGTGCATCTTCTATAGCTCCCTCTTCTAGGTGGTTGCTAGATTCTGGTGCTTCACATCATATGGCATCTTCTCGGAGTTCCTTCTCATCTTTTGCGGCCTCTCCTACCTCACACATCTTGATGGGGAATGACACTGTTATGCATGTGCGTGGTCAGGGTTCTATTGACATCGATGGTGGTGCATTCCATGATGTACTATGTGTTCCATCCTTGTCATCAAACCTTCTCTCCATTTATCAAATTACTCACAGCGGGACAAAGAAGACAGTTGAGTTCACTAGAGATTCTATACACATCATAGATAGTGTGACTGGCCACATTTTTGCTACAGGGATAGTTGATCATGCCACCTGCCTATACTCCTTCTCCCATTTTGGTCCACCATCTCCAGTATTAGAGAATATCTCTCCTACTTCACGAGTTCCTAGTGAGAAGAAGTCGGGTCACCTGAACTTCTGTGTTGCTCCTAAGATCAGTGTTGTGGCTTCTCCACCTCCTCCTACTGTTGCACCTACATTTTTTCAGCATGATTCTTCTTCAGCAGTCCCTGTTATGGTCACTCCCTACATCGATCCTTCCCCTCCAATTGTTGTAGACATATCCGAGGATATTCATCTCCTCTCAACTGACAGATTCAGCCCATCTATTGGCCCACCTTCATTGGGGATTCCATTCTAGGAGTCTCAATCATTCTCCTTTGAGCACCAGCTTGGCCTTCCAATTTCACCTCTCATTCAGGGGTTTCCTTGTTGCTTCATGCCTCTGTTTCTTCCACATTGGAGTTCCATTGGTTTGATCATTCCTACAGGGGTTCCATCATTCTTGGGGGGATTTTTTGTCTCATCCCTCTCTCATGGGGGGTTTTATTGTACTTATGGTTTTGAGAGAGTCTCTTGAGCAATTCTTTTCTGCATTTTTTTTCTATATCTTCTTGGAGTAGGGTTTTTCCCATGTGGTTTTCTCTATTTCTTTGCTTTACAGAGATTTGGTTGTGCTTGGGTACCTGATCAGGCCTTGTTGTCGGGACCCTTTTTTCCTACTTTCATAGTTATGCTAGGTTATCTTACCTCCTAAGCTTTGCTTAAGGGGGGGTGTTAGAGTAATTATATGTTTACACTTATTAATTAGATCACTTTGATTTAATTAATTAAGTTGTTTATTACTCTAGTTTACTTAACTATCTCTTAGGTGCATTATAATTAATATTTATATTAATTATTAATGTGCAACCTAGATTTTCTATTTTTAGGGTTTTGTTCACCTTTATAGGTTGAAATTTTTTGTTCTTTCTTCATTAATTTAGATTATAATTTAGCTCTCACTTCTTGAGCAACTTCTGAGTTCTTCTCCTTCCCTCTTCCTGCTTCTTTCTTGTTATAGGTTTCTTGCATGCAGGTGTTCTTCGGGTTCTGTGGATTTGTCTCTCAATTTCTACATACTTTGTATGCATTATGATAGTATCTATTTACATTACATCTTTGATCCATTGCATATTCCTTTCCTTTCATCCCTTTTTGTATGACCTTTATCACTTTGAGTCCAACCTATAGTATTTTGATTAGAAGAAATTGTAAACTCATGGGTTATTTTGATCCCAAACCTCCCTTCTTCCTAGGAATCTTGGTGAAACCAACATGCATCCTAATGATACCAATTCTCTCATGGAGAATAACTCTTCTCATTCTTCTTATGATCAAGATGAAGCAGTAAGAGTTCCTCCCACCCAAGTGCAAAATCTTACTCATGAATTTGAAATTTTCAAACATTGGTTAGCTCAAGAGAATTGTAATCCTAAAGTTCTTTCCGATGTAGAAGTTTTAAAGAAACTCATTCATAATGATGAATATGGTCTTAACCTCTTGTGTGGCATTTCCCATCTTATTAATTCCAATGTCAAACCTCTTACTAAATGTGATCAATAATTAGGTTATAATCCACCTACTACAAGTGTTGAAACTTCTTTTCCTATCTCTACTTCCATTCCTAGTCTCTCCACTTATGCTCCACCTCTTATCACAATGTCAATACAAAATTCTAACCCCACACCTGTGAGTCTCCCTAATCCTATTCTTCCTTATCTTCCTAGGAGTGCTCCATGTGTTTCATTTCTTTAATCTATGCCTTCTTATCATAGTGTTCCTTTTTCATATCCCAATCCTATTTCCAACAATGATCCTACCATGCTTCATTCTTCTTCAAACATTCCCTCTATTTCCCATATTATTCATAACATTTCCAATGTTTCTCCTTATATTATTTCTTCCACTGATTCTACCATTAATAGCTTAGCTCAAACCGTGTCTTCTTTGCAAAAACTAATTGCTTCTTTAACTCGCTCAAAATTTAAAATTCTTACATGTGATATTGCTAGTCCTTTGTCCATGGATATTATTTGAGTTGTTATCCCACAAAGTATTGAGATTCCTCATCTTGAGACTTATAATGGTAAGGGTGATCCTGTTACTTATGTTAAAACTTTTCAAACCTTGTGTAGTGATTTCTCTCATGACTATAGGTTCATAAAAAATTTGTTTAATATAACTTTTCGAGACAAACATTTGCAATGGTATTGTTCTTTGCCTCCTTATTCCATTTATCCCTTCCATAAGATTGCTAATTCTTTTATTCAACAATTTCAAAACAACATTGGTCCTAAAATTTATTTGACTGATTTGATGCATTGTAAACAAGGTGTCAGAAAATGTTAGTGACTTCATTGGTAGATTTAAACATTTGCATGCTCATATTTCTTATCATGTGCCTGATGTTGATATAAAACACATTTTTATTACTATTTTATAAAAGGACATTAGAGATCAAATACTCCTTACTAATTTCTCTTCCTTTTTCACAATTGTGTGTAGTGCTTCATCATTATCAACTTCAGGTGAGTCAATTTGAGAGAAACACTCCAATGGAACCTATTTTTGTTGATAAGAGTGATGTCGCATCCAATTTCAAAAAATTTCAAAAGTCTAACAACTACATTAAAATAAACAAATTATCCAACACAGCTGATGAACAAGTGGCAACAACATCCAAAGGGGTGGCTCCTTTGTCCTCTATTTTTAGACCTTCTTGTACTTTTATTCCACTTTTTGAATATTTGCATAATGTGATGTTGAAGTTAATAAATGAAAATGTGATTAAATTTCCTCATATCAAACCAATTGACCCATCTGAACCACCATCTATATTGTTTGATCCCAAAGTTTTCTGTCAATTCCATCATCAACCTAGTCATGATATTGAAAAATGCTATTCCTTGAAAAATGTGGTTCAAGACCTTATTGATTCTAATGCTATATCTATAGATGTTGATATTAACCATGAAAATAAATCAGTTGCACCTCCTAATCATAATTTTCAAATATACACTAATCATTTGCCATCTCATTTAACCAATACTATTGAGCAATCTTCTTTTGTCACGCACAATGATTATAATGAGAAAGTTGATGAAGCCACTCATATTCTCAACCAAATTAACCATAAGATGCATGAAATTTTCATAGTTCATCATATTAGTAGTTAAGGCTTCTGGATTTTTATTGTGTAGCATTTTTTCTATCAATGTTTCGGATCACACTCCATGATCCATCATCAGGATGATAGCTAGAAAAGAGAGGAGTGTGATCCGAAATGTTGATGGAAAAAAATGCTACACAGTCAAAATCCAGAAGCCTTAACTACAAATTAAACATGTTTAACCTCGACATAACCTCAATCTCCACCTCAATTTTGCATTACTTTTGATCATGCTGAAACAATTAAGGCACCTGATAGTCCTCTTTACATTGTCATTAGAGTTGTTTGTATTCCTTCCTGTGGTACCCTTGTTGATCCCACTTGCATGGTGAATG
This sequence comes from Thuja plicata, assembly GCA_018584345.1. Lineage (NCBI taxonomy): Eukaryota > Viridiplantae > Streptophyta > Pinopsida > Cupressales > Cupressaceae > Thuja > Thuja plicata. Next base: position 961,536 of record MU226673.1, read on the forward strand.
TGATAACTAAAGAGCATATTTTTGGTAAATTATTGCATAAATATTTCTATGATAAATATGATGTCTTGATTCAAAATTGCAATGGTTTCCTTAATCCTTCTCATGGTCCAATTTCATTTCTAATGGAAGTTGGTGATAAAATTTTGGATACTACTTTCACTGTTATTCCTACTTCTGATCGATTTCATGTAAAACTTGGTCTTCCTTGTCTTACCTCCATGAATGTCATAGCTTCTCCTATTCATAAATGTGTTAAATTTCCTCATAATTGAGAGATCATAGCTATTAACCATAGTATTTATTATCCTTTTGTGCCTTGAGACTTTTTTGACCTTGATTTCTTTTGGCCTTACATTCCTCAACCAACTAAAGTTTGTCGTGATTATCTTTTTTGATCATACCAACCCTTTAAGATTAAAAATATCTGTGAACTTAGAAAACCTAAGGATGATCCTAGTTGTGGAGTTCTTCCTACATAGCCTATTCCTCCTTATCTGCTTCCTCTTCCTGTCATTTTTCAACCTAGTGTGGTTCCTTTAGTTCTTCCTCCTAAAGAAGAAAAGGAACCGATATTGATTGATCATATCCCAACACAAATATCTATCAAAACCAAATGTAACTAGCATGCTTGTGATCATCATCACAAATGTCATTCTAGAGCCCATGAACGTGCTTCCCAAAACCTTTCTTCACCTCATACTTCACTTTCCTTTGACCAACCCATTCCTGAGCCTATGAAGGAAGTGAGTTTAAACAAAGTTAAAATGAGTAAACATGAGAGTGTTATTCATATCTTGGATTCTATTACAAATTATCTTCATGAAGAAGATACTCTTGATGATGATTTTCATGATAATAACAATAATATGCATGCTAGTGATTCTCATGATATGTATGAGACTATTAATCTTGGTAATGATTTACCAATTATTCTTTCGCAACAATTATCTATTACTCCTAGTGACAAACATAGTGACCTCTCTTCACGACAGGGTCCTTGTTTGGAAATGGCTATTTTTCCATCTGTTGTGCTTGATATTTCTCCTCTTGCGATTTTCCCACCTTCCCTAAACACTATAGACCAAGATGGGGGGCAGGTGATATGCTTGACTAGATCCTCTGTCACGATGGATCCTTTTTTATTTCTTTTTTGTTTGCTTGTTTGTCATGATGTGTTTCCCCCGTGATGTGCTTCTTGTTATATGTCTTGTTTAGATTTCTTTAAATGACCCTTATTGCCCCATTGGAGCAAGATGATAAAGGAATCACAATGTCATGATCATTCTTATATTTGTATCTTACTTCTTCTATATGTTGTTACATGTTATATTGTACATGTGTTATTGTTCATAAATGTGCCTTTGTTTTGTCTATTTGGGATGATTCAAAATGGTAGAACCTATTCTTTTTGGTCTTTGTAATTTTGGCCAAAAAGGCTCTTCTTCATAACTCTTACGTTTATTTATTCCATTGTAATGTAGTTATACTTCCTTTGGAGGATGATGACATTTAATTTTGACATAATTCTAATATACATGAGTTATCATATGACCTACTGACCCCGGATTTGGTGGATCCGTTTCATGCTCTCTCTTCTCATGTGCTCATTTCTCTTAATTTGTCCTTTCTTGGGGGTATTTCAGACTGGAAACATTTCTTTTGGATGCATGTATGCTCCATTAAATCAATTTCTCTTGTTAAGGTGCTTGCAAAAGCTTTAACATGGGGGCATACACTTTGCTCACATTTTGCACACACACACAATATTTTAATGATTCTTTACATTTTGGATCCCTTATGGACATACAATCCTTAAGGACTGATCCCTCTCCTTTTTCTTTCAGTTCCTTATGGACATACAATCCTTAAGGACATATTTCTCTTTGTTCGATCCCTTATTGAAATAGAATATTTAAGGACATATCCTAGATGGATTGACTAACATAGCATACAACCTGCTAAAAATTTTAATGCCATATTTTGTGACACTTTTGTGTGGTCCATAGTAAGACATACAATCTTACTGGGCATGGTGTTCATAGTTTTCTTTCTTTATGTACTTCACAGTAAGACATATAATCTTACTGGGGATTAGATAATCATCTTATTATTGGATTTGATGAGGACTTATGTAACTTGGGGGCTTGATGTTTCCTTGTCTCCTTAACCTTGGTGAGATCATCTTGTGCATTTGATCTACTTTACTATGAGAATGAGCTTGTCTCATACTCCCACTAAAATGGGGTCTAAATGCATAGTCCTAAAAAGTTAGCACTCATAAATTTGGAAGCTCTAGGACTTATTGGGTCCCATTTAAGTGATCGACACAATTTTGGATGCATTTATGCTTGATTTTCCCACTTTTCTCTCTATTTTTTCCACAGCCTCTTAATAATTCTCAAACCCCGCAAAGTCTACCTCAAAATTTACCCTTTCATGTATAGGTCAAACCTGGTTTGACCTATACCTCGGGGGTTTAATTTTGGTGGGTTTTGGGCCCAATGCAAATTATTTTCATTTTCCCACTCAATGAGGTCGACCCTTGTGAATTTGGACTCCAAAATCACTATAAAAGGAGGCCTCTTCCTTTCATTTTCACATCTATTCTATCTACATGCAAGTGATCATCTATGTTAATGTTTGTAGCTTCAGTTGTATGATCATTAGAATATATATAATACATGTTGATTAATAATAATATATTATATATGTTATATTATTATTAATCATATGAAATTTAATATTTAATATTAAATT
>MU226673.1:992274-1002361 GCA_018584345.1 Thuja plicata
AAATGAATTAAATAAGTTTAATTCATTTATTAATATTCCCCTAAACCCCAACCTAACCTATCTCAACCACTTCTACCCTGGGTTCTAACCCATCTCAACCCATTCACCCTTGCTAATCTAATCCTAAATCCTAATTCTACCCTAACCCACTTCCTAATGTTGTCACATTCCATTAAGAAATGCTTAGCAACTCAACCCACTTAAGAAAGTCCACTTTCTCAAGCTGGACTTTCTTAAGGTCCACTTTCTCAACCCATCCTCTTACACTCTACCTTGCTTCTTTAAGGCTTTCATTAATGCCTTATTAATGAAGATGCCTTAAGCCTATGTCTCTCCCATGCCTTATTAATGCCTTAGGCATTAATGACTCTTACACCTCCATTAATGAGCCCCTTCACTCATTAATTCACCTTGTCCCCCCCTCTCTCTCTCATTCTTCTATAAATAGATGCCATTTTTTAGAGTAAAAAAGCCTTCACCATAGATTGTAAATGCATTGTTATGCTGCTAGATTAATGTTAGAATCATACTTCACTTATTATCTCATGCTTTTGCATTGTTAAATATTCATATGCTTAGAGCTAGAATGCTTGTTTTTCATCTTTTTAGCTTGTTTTAATCTAAAAATCCTTCATGCTAGGTTGTATATGTCACTAATTATAGCATATTCTGAGGGCTTATATGTTATTAATCACACTCCTCCTAGTTAGCATGCAATAGGTCGATATTAGTGGGTTTTATATGCTTTATCTAACCATTTTGAACTAATGCAATGACTTATTGAGTGTTTGTGTCTTTTTCAATAGGTTCCCAAATACACATGCACACAAGATAGTACTAATAAGGGTACATGACCTAAAGATGTGGTTGGATGAGCCAAAATAGATCACTAGGGATGTAATACACACAATGACCAGTTATCCTATAATCGACAAGGCCAAGGCACTTAAACACCCTTCTTGCCCCGATATTGAGAAGATGATGGGTGCAGAATGGGATGGCAAAGGATTGAAGGTAAACTCCATCAAATATCCAGAACTAAAATTTGGTGCATGTGTATTAGGATATAAGATATTCTAAGCTATCAGAATGAATAATATTGCATGCGGAGCAATAGACACTGCTCATAAGATTGTAAAGAAGGGATTACAATTGGATCTATCTGAGCTTCTACTAAAGTAATTGGAGGAGAACATGAGGACCATTAGATTAGCGAAATCTAACTCATATAATTTTGGTTCACTCCTCATGTGCATATTTTTCTACTTTCAATACTTTTTCCCATCTGTCAATAATGTCAACTAGGACACTACTCAACCAGTGACAATTAAAATCAGTAAATTCATCAAGTCACTAGGGGACAACTTTACATCAGTCATGGATGAATATTTCACTAGATTTAAGGACAGAATGCAGAAAAGGATGAGGATACCCGAACAACTGGTAGATCAATATAAAGTTGATATTTGTTTCATGGTGGACACCAATACAACTTTGATCAAACCAGCTTACCAAGGACAGCATGGTTAGCACCACTTGACTATGAGATCAACATAGATCAAGCCACCAATGCTATTGAAGCATTATTAAATGACCCACTAGATAAGTCACTACCAAGGTTTGGAACCTATGAAGAGGCTAAGGAAAGAATAAAGATCGGCCTAGTAGTAAAGAAAATCGACAAAAAGAAGGATAAAATGATAAAGACACTTAATAAAAAGTTGTCAATAAACGATGAAGAGATAGAACAACAACAAGACACAAATGCACAGTCACCCATTAGTGAAGTTGAACAAGTGAGTGACTCCTAATCAATAGATTCTGATGCACCACCCCTAAAGAAGCCAAGAAATGTTGTTGCATCTTGGTTGAGGAGTCAGAAAACAAAAGATGTGAGTTCATCATCGGTTAAGAAAAGACAAGTGAAGACTTACAAGAGGAAGCCTCAAACCGGGCAAACTTCAAAACCAAAGAGGAGAAGGAGACTAATCCAAAGCAAGGAAGATAAGGAAGACACTGAACAAGATGAACAACCTATAAAGAACAAAGTTCCTACCACAATTGATGAGGTTGTCACTCAATCATCAAGTCAGGTAGAATATCTGATCCTAAGATTAGACAATGGATAACTCTGAATCTTGAGGATCAGAATAAAATAGAAGAAGCCATCATCATGACAATGTGTATATTCAAATATATACCTATACAGATTGGAAAGATGATGCCATAATAACTTCTAGACAGGTTATCAACAAGGTGGACATTTGCACTAAATTCTGAAAAACAAATAAGGGAAAGATCCCTAGTTTCAATAATGCCACCCGGGTCTAAGATGGAAGAAATTGATGAAATGATGAAGTTGCACTCAAAGAAGTTCTCAAAAAAATTGAGAGACTACAAAGTACTATAGGGAAGCTTAATTGAGAGTGACAAAGAAAGTGAGGATGCTTGGAGAAAATTACTCAGTGTACCTAAAGAGGATACAAGCCCCGAGAGAATATTAGAACTTACCGATAAGCCTCACAATGAATAAAAAGAGGCAACACCAAGCCCGGAGCACATTCTTATAAATGATAACAAGGATGTCACTTCAGTTGAATTAAACACGAAAGCAAGTAAAGAAATGGATGACATACCTTAGATTTTGCAGTCATTAGGAGACACAACAAATGTCACAATCCAAGATGTGACAATAATAGATATCACTGAAGATCCTATAGATGAAGTAAAGGCAGATGAAGATGTCACTATTACCTCTGAGAAAACCAAGGAACATGACACAACAACAGATGTTTCATAGGTTAATATACCAGGAAAAATTCCATTATTGATACAAGCTATCAATATAATGATAGAAACAAGAGATACAACACCAGAGCATAATGAAAGCATACTCAAGGATAAGGGTGAAGAGGAGCAGAAAATAACAAATGAAGCACAAAAAGAAATAGATGGAGAGAAGAAAGATAAGGTGAAGAAGAGAAGCAAGGTGATGCCACTCCAAAGGATATCAAAGGAGAATTTGCAAATAAAGCTAAGGTTTATGTGGAGACATCTACACCGAACCATAAAGTGAATACTGAGCAATAGGTAAAAGGCACAACACCTCCAAAGCCTTCATAAAGTACATCAGACAGGTGCCTCCACTACACTTTCAAAGAAGAAGAAAAAGAAAAATAATAAAAATCCAGTTACACTGGATGAGATCATTGAAATACCAGGCTGTGATCTGGGGACATTGGATCCACAGTCACTTACAAAGTATGCATAAGTTTTTAAAAGGAAAGCTATCCAAGATAAGCTCAAAAAGGAGACAAAGGACACACAGGCACTAGAAACCACAAAGGAAATACTTTTGCAGATTGTACCTGATACCAACATTGATCAAGATGCTCCTATACTTGATCAATTAGCAGTTCTTACCAATGCAATCACATCACAGAATGTAGATGCTGAGAAGGAAATAAAAGAACATGCAAAGCATAAATACCAATACAAATTGACAGATAAAATCATCCAAGAAGTGGTATAGAACAAGGTAAAACTATCTGAACTAGTCAACACATTAGAACCCATTATCTTAGAAGTTATAACCTTAGTTCAGAAATTAAGCACAATAGAGCAATTCACTAAGGAGAATAGTGAGAAGATTGCATAGATAGATGCAGATCTAAATGCTAGTGCACAAGGTCTTACAACCAATGAAAATGCAATCAAGTTGCATTATGACAAGATTATGGAAGCTAAAATGTTGAGACTTGAGATTTTAGAGGCAGAATCAAAATTCAGAGATGAGGTAACCGAGCTCCAGGCTCAACTTCTACCAAATCTCACATTACTACAATAGCATATGACTTTGGCAAGACAATCAATTGCCACCCTAGAGATATCTACCACCGACAGTATCTATGATACGCACGCAAGAATAACATTGGAGCACATGGCCCTGGAACACCTTAAGGAGAACTGGGAGAAAATGATGGAAGACATGCAGAAATCCCATTCCCAAATCTTTGACAAGTTGTAAGTATTACACCTTTGTCCTTATTATAAAAAAAGGGGGAAATAATATGTGACAAAGAGAGAAATAATAAAGGGGGAAATAATGAAAGGAGGAAATATATGTATAAAGGCAAGAATATATACATGTACATATACTATACTGAGGCATACACATAGGGGCAGTCATATTGACAAGGTGAACACATGGTGTATATACTAAATATTTTATTTTTTGCACATATTAGTTTTTGATACTAATGTCAAAGGGGGAGATTGATGATCATATTTTTCCATTAGTATACAAGGGGAACAGTTTTTAAACTGTCGGTACATGATCACCGAAAGACAGAATAATAGTGTAACTTGACAGAACAGGTTACAATGTAAACCAATGACACAACCTACATAGTAACTTGATAGAGCAGTCAACAGTGTAAACTGATAGACTAGACAACAGAGGAACCCAACAGGAAAGTTTACAGTGAACACCAACACGCAGAATACAGAGCAACCCGAGCACTAGTCTACCAAGAGACAATTTTATTCAGAGAAATGTGGATCAGACTTACACGTCAGATAAAACACTTAATTTTTATATTTAGCTTAAAACTTAGCTTTACATCCATTTCTTGAGGGACAAGTAAAGTAATTGTAATTGTTTTAATCAGTCTAACTAATTGAAAACATGCAAACTAGGAGATCAAGGTCAAGTTGTAAACCTTTGATCATAGAGTTATCATTGTAAAGCGTGAAACTTATTTAGGTCAAATTCATTGTATAAATAGATGTGTAATCAATCAGAACAAGATGATGTGATGATGATTGTAGCTGAGGACCATATCTATGGATCAAATATAGAGTTTCATGTAGAAGGACAACAAAAGATGAAATCAATTACAAAGAACAATATTCAAGGCTATCAAGCAGAATAGATGTATTAATCAATCACTATAGGTGGTACATCATATTGTAAACTTCAATGGATTTGTACTCAAATTCTAGATTGCATATACTCAGGTCAATAAGTATTTTTGACTACATTGTAACAAGTGTAGAAAATAGAAGAAATCCTTTGAGAAGGTGGTTTTAATAGTCCTTTTGTAAACCTCTTAACCAAGTGCACACTAAACAGTATTGTTAAAGATCTTAACAGAGTAGACCTTAACCAGTCTAAACATGTTACTCCTAACAGGGTAAGATCATCAGAAGTGATCAAACTTGTAAGCCTTAACCGACCCCTTCCATTCTCTAGATAGTGAAGTTTTGTGGGTTTCATTCCCACTATAGTTTTTACCTTCTAACAGGGGTTTTCTGCATTACCAAATCTTGTGTCATGTGTCAATACATTTCATGAATGTTTCTACGAATGTTTACATGCAGATTAAGTTTATGAATTGATATTAAATGCATAAAGATAGAATAGAACATATGGTCAGTAATGCAAGGAATTGATTAATAAAGGATTAGGGTTAACTGATAAAAATTTTAAAGGGTACTGATTCACCCCTCCCCTCTCAGTACACACCATTCCATTATTCCAACAGTTCAGTGAGATGTATAGTTTGGTATAGACTGTGTATTAAAGATCAATATGTGGATGTATGTGGTGTGTTGAGGGATGTTTTTAGTTGATTTAGTTTAACTCTCAAAGGTTTGCATGATGATTTCAGTGAGCTATTGGTTTCTGTGTTGAGACTGGTATTTTTTATGTTCAGTGGTGACAGTGTTTCATTACTTGGTCTAGCGAGGTTCAGTATTGCAATATTTTGGTATGTGGACCTATGTGGCATGTTTGGGAAATTGATGAGTGTCCTCAACTCTATTTTTTCATAAATTGGATGCTCGCAAGTATTTTTCTTTATAAACAAAGGATACTATTACATGTTCTTGAGGTTAAGTTCAAAGATGCTAATGAATTCAGATATTAGAGTTGATGTGGATGTTCTTAAGGCTATTCATGGTGCTTTTGGATGTTTCTAGATCATGTTCCTATTGTTTTTTTGGTTCACATTGATTGGTGTGATCACATTTGGTGATTTTCAATTGGTGAGTTTGTGTTCTTCATGTTCTTGGCTGACTTGGTGATGTAGCGTGTTGCAGATGATCAAGGCATAATTTCTAGAAGTATTTCATGTTTGAGACATGTGATTTGGGACAGTTCTATGTCTTAGTTGACATTCATTGGTTTGCATTAAATATTGCATTATTGATGATTGAAATTTTCTAATTAAGGTCCTTGGTCGACCTTTTGAGAATAATTTGATGAATTGTATAAATATAATGATCTTGTAATCATGTATGTGTGCAAAGTTGATGTATGTGCCAGAGTGTGCAAAGAGGTATGAGTGGAATCTTCAATTGAGGTAGAAGATCTAGTGTTGAAAATAAAGTTGTAATTGTACTTCAATGGAATTGACCCAAGCATGTGGAAAATGCTATTATTTAGTTCACGATTTGTGGATTGTTGTCCACTATGGATTGTTTTCCATGATTGTTGTAAGACAGTGAGCCTTCCATGAGGTTGTAGCCCTTTTTCATGTTTGAGCAGTGTGCCTACATGTTGGAATTATATTGAGATGATGTACTAAGAGGGGAGGGGTGAATCAGTACCTCTAAAACTTTTCTTGGTTAGCCCATTAACCCTTAGTCATCAGTTTGTAATTTATCTTATCTAACTGTTCATCTTTTCTTTATGCATATGAAATCATATCATAAATTCTTTTGATATGTAACAATAATAGAAACATTCATGAAAATAGATAACACATGACACAAGATATGATATCACAGAAAACTCTTGTTAAGGAAGTAAAAATTACGGTGGGGATTGTTACCCACAAACTTCACTATCTGCAGATAAGAAGGAGCCAGTTAAGGCTTACATTTGGTCACTTCTGATGACCTACCCTGTTAGGAGTATTATAGTGGAGACCTGTTAAGATCTACTTCATTTGAATCTTTAGCAATACTGTTAAGTGTGCACTCTGTTAAGAGATTTGGAAAGAACGGTTAAGTCCACCTTCTACAAAAGGATTTTAGATGTGATGCACTTGTTAGAATGCAACTACATAAGTATTTGATCTGATGATGAATGCAATCTTCAATTGTTGATAACAGATACTATAAAGCTTCATACATTTAATTAATCATCCTTCCATGATTGAATAGTACCTTTGTCTGCTCGTCGGTAGCCTATGTGTGTTCTTGATAACTGATATACTCTATTTCTAATTTTTGCATGAATTCTGCCTTCTGCTCCTTAGATTCTCTTCGTGGTTATCAATAATAAGAATTCACATCTACATAATTAAGTATGAACATCTATTTATACAGATTTAGGTTCAATTCTTGATTCATGCATTGCAAGTTAATGTTAGAGTAATAGTCTCTTGGGTTATTAATTAAATCATTATGATCTAATTACTAACTCACCTATTCACTCTAGTTGCTTAAGCTAACCTTAGGTTTTCCCTTTTAAGGTTTCATGATTCCTTTTATAAGGATTCACCTCTTTCTTTTTCATAAGGAGTTTTCACATCTCATTGTAACATCTTGAAACATATTGTTAATATATTGTTTTCTTGTGCATATGATGTCTCCTCTGGCCTTTTGGCCTCCATAGTTTTTCCTGTCTTCTGTACTTTGTTTTTTCCATGTGACAGGTTTGCATGCAGGTGTTCTTGGGAGAATAGGGTTTCACCTATTCCAACGTGGTATCAAATTCATCTTACTGCTCATTGTTCATATTTTGTCGAAGTGTTTCAGAAGTTGGGGGTTTTTCTAGTTTTTTAGAAGCTTTTTATGTGGATTTAGGGGGGACCTTTGTTTCTGGTCATTTTGGGCTCAAACGAACATCACTGTTGCGCTTAGAGTGCCCAAAAACCCTAGAATCCATATAAAACTTATCCATTTTGGACAACTTGGCTCCGAGGCAAAAAAAATTGGTTTTCAATGTCGTACGGGCATGGAAACTGAGAAAAATTCCAAAAAAATCATTTTTTCAATATTTTTTGGCACTGTCGGAGCACGCTGTCACCGTGCCGCCCCCAACCCGTGCACCACCCTCCAGCCACCACGCCGCCACCGGGACCTGCCGCCACCGCCGCGCCGCCCGGTTGCCACTGCTGCTCTGCCCGGCTGCCTCTACCGCTCGATCCACGCCGCTCCGCCCACCCAATGGGCTTTAGCCCTGCGGGCCCCTTTTCCCTCTAGCAGCGGTCACATGGGTGACTGGGGGCTCCACCCTAGCCCCCTGCATGTGCCATGCACCCAAGGGCTAGAGATTTTTCAGTCCTAGGGCTTAAAACCTAATTTTGTGGTGCTTTCTAACCTCCTGGCACTGTTTTTGCTCTATCTTGAGCATACGGGGGTATTTTTCTGACTTCCATATATCGTCAGAAAGCTCTTTCTGAGAAATTTTTGATGATGGAGGTTGGGGTTTTGGGTTCTATTTTTTTTATATTGTTTTTTCCTATCAAAGTCTGATGTCTATTTTTTGCCTTCTCGGAGCCATATCTGGCTCATCCGGACTCCATTTTTGGCAAACCAGATATCGTCGAAAAGATGATTCAGTGAGATTTTCAATTGTAGGAGTCTTGTTTCTAGATTTTACTCTAGGTTCTCTCTCCTCTGATTTTTTCTATTTCACACTCTGGCGGATTACTTGGGTTTTACAGGTCCTAGGATCTCTTCTTCTGATCTTCTCGCTCACTCTTCTTTCTAACTTTTGAGCATTGTATGCCTCTCTTCTGTAGCATTTTCTTTTTTGTAAATGCACTATGATAAAGTGCCTACTTTTGCATATCTGGGATTTCAAGCACCTTGTGTGTTTTTTGTACTCGCACTCAGTTATAAAGTGCCATGGGGGGTTATGATATTTTGTCATTTTGTGCTCATCCACCTTTGTCAAGTGAGCATACCTTCTACAATATTAGCCCATGCTATGTGTCGGTGACACTGCTCTTTATCCTGTGCTTGTACTTCTATTATACTATTGGTGTTCCTGATTCTGCTTTCTGCAGATGTTTCTGGCATTGCATTTCAGTGTTCTTGTCACCCCTCTCCCTGTTCAGCATTATGGGGGGGTTCTCCTATTGGTTCTATTGCTTCCCGGGTTCAATTGATCAGCTCTTTAGACTTTGTCTTCTCTACCTAGTCATGCACTTTTTCAGTAGGGGCTCCAGCAGTTACTTTTGACAGTGTTTACAGCTTCATGCTTCGGATATGCTTCTTGCTCTTTCTTGTTCCTTTCTTTGGGACTTTCCCTAGATTAGAGGCTTAGTTTCCTTCATCTAGTTTATTTCTTGTACTTGGGTACCTGATCAGGCCTTGTTTTTGGGACCCTCCTTTCCTACTTTCTGCAGTAGTCTCCTAGGTTTTTGCTTCTCCCTAAGCTTATCTTAAGGGGGGTGTTAGAGTAATAGTCTCTTGGTTTATTAATTAAATCATTATGATCTAATTACTAACTCACCTATTCACTCTAGTTGCTTAAGCTAACCTTAGGTTTTCCCTTTTAGGGTTTCGTGATTCCTTTTATAAGGATTTACCTCTTTGTTTTTCATAAGGAGTTTTCACATCTCATTGTAACATCTTGAAACATATTGTTAATATATTATTTTCTTGTGCATATGATGTCTCCTCTGGCCTTTTGGCCTCCATAGTTTTTCATGTCTTCTATACTTTGTTTCTTCCATGTGACAGGTTTGCATGCAAGTGTTCTTGGGAGAATAGGGTTTCACCCATTCCAACGGTTAACTATAGATCCAAGGTTTACAACTTGACCTTGATCTTTAGTTAGATATGCTTTTTATCTATTAGGATGCATTAAAGCATTTACATAAAGCTTGCATGACCATCTAATGTGATTTAAAACAAAACAAAACTCTATAAATAGAATTACATTACTTTAATCGTCGTGTAAAACTTAGATCCATAATTTGCGGGTTCTTGATCTGTCTGTCGGTTCTGATGGTCGGTTTTCTTGATTGTCGATGTTCCTTTCTTAAACTGGTTGTCGGGTATGCCTTTTCTATTTCTTTTGGGTTAGTTCTAAAAACTGTGTCACCGGCAATGCTTGTGGTCGCCG
>MU226673.1:1012293-1041941 GCA_018584345.1 Thuja plicata
AGCTAAATCAATCATCAAAATGTCAGTCCTAATGTATCACAGGGTTAACATTATGAGTATAGATAGCATCATAAAATGTAATATATTCATATCTACTGTAATTGAACCTTGTCGTGAGGGTAAGAATCTTCTTAATTAATCATAACTTAAGACAATTACTAGGTCTATCATAAAGAAAATGGAAAGGCTATGATGGGTCTAGGGTGAGGCCTCACAATAACTGATATACTATGTTTCTAATCTTTGCATGAATTCTACCTTTTTCTCCTTAGATGCTCTTCATGGCTATCAATAATAAGAATTCACATCTACATAATTGAGTATGAGCATCTATTTATACAAATTTAGGTTCAATTCTTGATTCATGCATCGCAAGTTAACTCTAGATCCAAGGTTTACAACTTGACCTTGATCTTTAGTTAGATATGATTTTTATCCGTTAGGATGCATTAAAGCATTTACATAAAGCTTGCATGACCATCTAATGTGATTTAAAACAAAACAAAACTCTGTAAATAGAATTACATTGCTTTAATCATCATGTAAAACTCGGATCCACAATTTGCAGGTTCTTGATCTGTCTGTCGGTTCTGATGGTAGGTTTTCTTGATCGTCGGTGTTCCTTTCTTGAACTGGTCGTCGGGTATGCCTTTTCTGTTTCTTTTGGGTTAGTTCTAAAAACTGTGTCGTCGGCAATGCTTGTGGTCGCCGGTGATGCTTGTCACTTTTATACTTAGCATTTTTCTCAAAATCTTTGTTCTGTCGGGTATGCTTGCATTTCACCGGTACTGCTTGTGGTTCACCGGTAATGCTTGCTGTCTACCGGTAATGCTTTATGTCTATGTTTTTTAGTGAGTATACTAATGGAAAAATAATGTCATCACTACATGCATGTCCATTCCACTGTAATACCTTTAATTGGGTATATTGCTTTTAACAGAGTACATTATCTTGTAGGTTCATCCCCAATGTGGATTTTACCTTGACAGGGTTCTCCACATCAAAAATATAGGTGTTATATGTTCTTGATGTGTTTGGGATCTATGCTTTATTGTTCATTAATTAAATCTATGGTTTAAGGATAAAATTTGGCTAAAGTTTGATGTATTGGACACAACTGATTCACCCCCCCCCCCCCCCCCCCCCTCTCTCATTTGTGTGCTACCTTATTTCTATCATGGATAATTTTGGGGGAGTGTAATTACTTCAAGGTAAGCTAGATAAGTGCTCTAACAATATTCTCACACGTGGTGTGCATCATGGAGATAGATGTTAGGAGCTCCAAATAGGGTTATCATCATGACTTGAATCTTATTTACTCTATTTGTTTGACCTTGTCATCCAACATGAAGGATTTTTTCTTCTTATGTTTTGCCTTTCTATTGGCTTATGTGTTGTGACTTATGTCAAAATATAATTTATTTTCTCTAATATTGTATATTTGAACACATGGAAATAATTTATGCTTGATTATGTGTATTTTGAGGTATGTTAAATAATATGGAGGTCCTCGCAAATTATTATTTTTAAACATATTCATTAAAAATTTAATAAAAAATAAAACATATTAGCTAATTTTTTACTAAGTAATTTTTGAAATACCTTAAAAATGTTACCATTTTAGGGGAACATGCCAAAAACAAGACACTATGTTATATTTTTTAAAAATCATGATAACTTTGTGTGCTCCTCCTTTTTGAACCCCTTAGTCTTCAACATTTCAAGATAAATAGTATTTTATAAAGTAAATCTATAGCACTATGAACCTTTTTCTTTTCATATCTTCAAATTTTGGGCAAAATTATATTCAATTTCTCATCCAAGATCAATTTTCATTGAATTTAGGAAAAGGAAGAGGTCACTTAAGACAACCTTTTGGTCCCTCGTTTCAATGCACATACTCTTGAGCATCTAAAGAAAACCTTGGTTTGTAAGGAAAAAAGTTTCTCAATGAGGAGTCATGACTGCACTATGGTGGGTATAACAATAAAAAAAAAAACTTTGATTTAGGATCACATATGAAAGCTAAATTCTAAGTAGTTTTATTAGTTTTTCAAATGGGATTTAAACTTCTTTTAAGTAAATCAATCATCAAGGTGGATTCTCCTATAACCATAAATGTCATTACAATTAAAATATATATATCAAATTAGAAATAAATAAAATTATACATTGCTACCAAGAATTGATGAATAAATTCAATGATTTTCAAGTAAAGCGCATATAGTGGGGCAAAAATTAAGGTTGGCAAGGCTAATGTGGTAGTTTATGACTGGACAAATTCAAAGCAATAATGAAGCAAACATGTGGTGCAATACTATTAGGTACTCTTCTTCCCTTTGAATGATGATACAATAGGTTATAGTATGATTTAGATTTATTATTTAATCCTTTCAACCATGGGAATCACCTACAAAAGTACATGAATGAACTAGTAAAAATGATGAGATTTAATCATGTTTTATGGTCAAGTGTGTTTAAAATGGAAAGGATGAT
Source organism: Thuja plicata (assembly GCA_018584345.1). Lineage (NCBI taxonomy): Eukaryota > Viridiplantae > Streptophyta > Pinopsida > Cupressales > Cupressaceae > Thuja > Thuja plicata. Next base: position 1,014,790 of record MU226673.1, read on the forward strand.
ATGGTCATGACATTGGGAAATATATATATCATTATATGTCTCATTGGAAATGTGAGGAAAATGGTCTTTTGAGGACAAATAATTGAATTACATTTGAAGAAAGTGTTTAAACCCATCTTTTTTTGTTTTACATATGGTTAAAATGATTTTTGGTGACACTTTTATGGCAATGAACCACATGCACTGACTTAACATAGACATTGTTTTAATGTCGTAAATTGCACCTAGTGCAGTTTCACATCACATAAGGCCTTTACTTTAGCCAAATCAAAGACAATAATCATGCTTCCACCTCATCAACTTGTTTAGCCTTCTTTTCCACCTTTCACCACCTATCTCTCTAATCACCTTGGTCCAGACTATTCATGGACACATGTGCACCATAGAGATATCTATGCACCATGCTTTCATCCCATAAATATCTTGATACAAAAGGTGGCTATTGAGACATTATACTTTCTAATTTTAGTTGTGTAAAGCCTCTTTGGGTTCTCACCAACTTTGGGATGACATCCAATCTCTTTATCTTTCCTCTTCTTTCTTTATTTGGTCTTCTTATTTGATCTTAGATATTATTTATCTCTAGGATTTATAATTTCTTGATATGGATAGGTTGTCCTAATCATTTCCTACTTCTTCCACTCATCTATTTCTCACCACCATTATTGTTTATATCAAAGATTCATCAACTTAGGAGATCAATGTTTCTTCCTCGCTTTGTAGAGTCTCTAGTTCGTGGTGTCCAAAGGAAGTTTCTTCCTCTTGAGTTATCACATTACTTGTTCCATTTGTCTTTGATATTAGTGTAGCTTCTTTGTATATTCTTTACTTGTCTTTTCATTATCATTTTATCACTATCAATATATCTTGGCTATTCATGGAGGTGGATATTTGACTATGGAAAACCTCTAAATAATAGGCACCCAAATTTTTTGTCTCCAATAATTTGTTTATAGGTAAAACTAAGAAGATCACAGTGTATGTTGTAAGCTTCAACATTAGAATTTTGTGAGTAATCTTTCTATTTCTTTCATCTTTACATCAATTTACTTATTATTGTTAGCTTCCTATTTACTATATCTATCATATTTAGTAATTAATTTCAAGTCCTAGTTGTCCTATACTTTTGGGTATGAGTTGTTATACCTCATTTGTAGAGGACACTTGTACGCATTATGTTATCATCCTCGACCCACATGTACATCCTAGACATAAAGTGTATAAATTTGTCTAAGAGGTCTTGACAACTGCTACTTTTGGTTCCTAAAGTAAAAACATTCTTATCTCTTAACAATATAGAATTATACACATTCTATTGGCAGTTGGTGTTGTCATTGATATCAACCCTCTTCTTGTTATGACATTATAGTTGTGATATTGTGATGGAGTTGAGAGCTTGCTAATATGTGTAATTATTATAGTTGTTAGATTAATGTTGAGATTAGATGTGTGTGTCATTTATTATTGTGTTGTCAACCCCATGTTGACATAATTTTGGAGTGATGCATAATGTATGTGAGATGTATTTCTATTCTGGTATTAGTATGTTGCTAATCATAGAAGTTCATGTAGGTGTTCTTTATGCTATGTTGTTGTTGTGATGTTGACTAGAAGTTTTGTAGTATAAATGATATGTGTGATGATGATCATTCTTATAGTTAAGATGATGATTTGAAGCATGACATTATTAAGAAGAGGATTAGAAGCATAAAATTGTTGAGATAAATAATAGAGGCATGGCATTGTCGAGATGAGTATTAAAATCCTGATACTATAATGGATGGAAGAATGATGTTGATGAACAATTGAGCTATTTTGATCATTGAAAAATGTTGAAGACTGTGTTCATAGAGAAGCACTTTGATAGCTTCTTGGAGAAATTCTCTTCATTTATTGGTATGGCTTTGCGATTTGGAACGTAGATTGTACATTTTATGGATGTTGCACTCTTATATTTTTAGGTCCTTGGTATTGTTGCTGATATTTCAGGTGTATGTAGTGTATTGGTAGTTTGGGTGTCTATTAGGATTGGTCTAGGAAATGCTCCATATTTATCCGTATTTATATTTTCAATGTTGCATTTTAGAGGTAATTCTTATAATATTTGTGCAATATCTCAATTCAATATTTTGGTATAGATGTGTATCACAATTCTTTTTTTGGTGATATGCTTCATGACTGTGTTTTTTCCCTGGTTCTAGTTATGGAGAATTTTATGTAAGAATGATTGTGTTAGCTTTATTGTTGAGGAAATATGATATATGTTCTTGGGAATGATTTTGAATGTTCAAGGAACATATCTTTGTGATCCATGTAGTAGTAATTGAGTTCTTTGGTACTACGTTATGTTTGGAGTTGGTTTACAGGGTTGTTTGTGGCTATCTGTCCAACAAGGTTTTCTCTCTTGCTTATGTTGTATTCCTAATTTTAGTGAATTATGTGTTGAGATTATTTTAGTTCTCACCCTTTTCATGTGAATATCCACATTAAGTGGTTTCATATAGAATATGTGTTTTGGACTGACTAATTATTGCTACATATTACCCTATTCTTGACTTTGGTGAATGTGGGCTAAGCGTCTATTATATTTGGGATCACATTGGATATTGTGTTATGATGTTTTGGTTCCTCTCTATCTCTTGGATAAATTTAACCACAATTAAGTTTTGATGAATAAACTTTGAGGATTTCCCCTTGTCCCTTGTTCAAGCCAACCTAATTAATGATTGACATTGAAATAGATATTATAAATAAAAGATAAAATATGTTTCAAGTGTGTGAAGGATGTGTGGAATGTGGAAGATGTGAATTTGTGGAAGTAGTAGTGTGTGGTGGAATTTGTGGAGTTGAATTGATAATGACTTCTTTAGACATAATGTCATAAGCATCTCCATTATAAGGAAAATGCTAGAACCAATTTGTTGAAGGGCTATTTCATTTATCTTCATTTCATATATCCTATGTTAAGGCAATGATTATTTTCTTCAACTCCCTTTGTATCTTGCCCTGGAGAAGTGATATTCAATTTCTAAATCCTTTGTTTGTTTTCCTAAGACAATTGTCTTGGAAACAAATCTAGAAGTGAGCCTCTTGTAATAATTTTCATATATTTTCAATTGATCTTCGGTATGGTTTTTTTCCCTCTTTGGGTTTTCCATGTAAATATACTGTTCTATTTTGTAATGGTGTTGAATATTTTATCTTTCATTACTGATGTTTAAATATACATGTTTTAAATTAAAATAAAATTTTAGAATTCTTAAAATATCAATTCACCCCCCCCGCCCCTCCTCCTCCTCTAAGTCTATGGGTGTGTTCAACACATTCAACCATCCTAGTGAGAAAACTTAGAGGTTGAGGTACATTGATATTTTTTCTGAGTGGAGAGAAGTATATTGATTCCTTGAAGGGTTTGACTTCCCTTTAAAGGGCTTCAATTTTCCTACTCTGTATTTTTATGAACCTAACATGAACTTACCTTTCATTCAAATGGGTGAAAACTTTTTAATAGATCATAAAATAGCTCTCCTTCCTAGTATACCTCTTTCTTTCTCATTATTGAAATTATCAAAGTGTTGTGAATATATTCTATGAGATTTATGATCTAGAATTTTTCATGGATTACAATGATAAGGAATTCAAGATCAAGTATTCCCCTTAATTGGTATAGACCTAGAAGGTTGGTTTGAATATTCTAAGGGAATATTAATCCTAATGTTCCTTTTGTTTCTCATTTCTTTCCTCTAAATTTTGGAATTTTGTAATATTTGGCTATTGATATAGCCACCCAAGATCTAGAGGCCTAATGGAAAGCATAATAACAAGAGATAATCAATACGACAAGAAAAAATTGTATCCTCATCAAGAATGCAATAAAATAGCTCAAATTGAATTAAATAAATTGAAGATTACAAGGGAGGCCCATTGGTTAAGTAGGCCAAGGTGAGACATAGGAGTGCATAAGTTTATGAAAAGTGTCTTCAATTTATTACATGAGACATAAAGTGATAACTTATCACCCACCTAATGTGGAAAAGTGACAATGTGTCACGACCAATAAAGGTGGCTCACCCTCCAAAGGTGGAAAACTGATAAAGTGATAAGTCCAATAAAGGAGGAAGTCCCACTTAAGGTTGAAAATGATAATTTGATAAAACCACTAGAATTAGGAATGTTCCTATGTGTCCCCTAAGTAAACTTAAGTAACATGTGTGTCGTGGACCTAGGAGAATAATATACTAGGTACAACACTTAAACACACCAACAAATTTCAACTATATCTAGTTCAAAAAAAAGGTCTTAGGATAACACCTTAATGAAGTCCCCTCTTGGATCTCCCCCTAACATGGATTATGATTCTAATCGAATGGTTTTTTTTCTATTGGATTAAATGGCTCTATCTTGTTGGACTTAAGCCTTGATACACTCCATCTGATATCATTAGTTCTCAAATTGGTGTTGATATGCCTGGAATGTCAAACCATATGGTTGATCAATGTCCTATCATTGATCCTTTATCTAACAATACCATTTTGATTTTTAATGTTTCCATAACTCTATTATGGTATTACTTGTTTCCTCCTAGCTCTATTGTAGCTAATTATGTGGTCCATTCTTATGTTATTAGTGCTAGTTTCATTATCAACATTGATGTTAGTGATAGTGTTGGTATTGGTCGTAGCTCTCTGCTCAAGTATTTGTTGGCATGGGTAATATACCTCAACCACCACCTATAAATACCATTATTAATACCATTATAGCATCTTAAATTTCATCCCTATGCAATTTATCGCTTATCTAGGCCACATTTAAGTGTTTGTGGCCTCGTGTGCCCGACAGGCTTATCCAACTCAATTTTGATTAAAATTCTAGCTTCTCCATTCAATTTTGGACATGTGGTATGAATCTAGAACTATGTTTGAGGGAACAAGGCACCTTAGGCTCCCTGGGAGTGAGAGCATGCTGACTTAGGTGCCCCACTCTTGCAAATTCAAGCCCAAATTTGAATCGTATATTGGTTAGCTTATTTGAGTATAAATTTTGAACCTATGTTGGTTTGCTTTGAGTTTTGCACCCCAAAATACTTGTGAGAGGTATAAAATAAAGATATCCTCCCTCATTTTGACATCCATCAATTCAATTCAATCTCTCTCAATTTCAATTTCACTTTCAAACACTCAAGTCCTCAAGAGCAAGTGATCAAGCATCTAAGACATCAAAGACAAGTAGTATTTTTTTTAGATTTATGCATTCATGATGGTATCCGTGATCATTCAATCCTAAAGTTGACTACATCAAGTAAACATCAACATTTTAATGATAATTCCAACATCAAGAAGGTTTATGAAGGTATATGCATTTTGTTTTAGGATCCATCCTCTCCTACCTAATAACACACTTTCAATTCAAGTTTAATTTATTTCAATTTCAATGTTAATTATTAAACTAGGGATTGACCCAGGAAAACTCCTCTATATGAAATATTGTTGTTATTTTGATGTGTAGGAATAGGTGATGAACCCATGAAAATATCTACAGATAGAGAAGGAGGAGAGCTACAATCTACCATTCATCAGATCCAAAAATGTTGGAAGTGGGATGAGATAGGTGCAGTAGTCCTAGGTGAAGGTTGACTTAGGTACCCTTGTACCTCTAATTCTGCTTGAGATCTAAAGTATAGGTCAATTTCATTTAGTGCTTGCCTGATCTTCTGCCATAATCTATTTGTTAGTCTGTTATTTTCTTGTGCACGCTAAAAAGTATCATTGTTCCCTATATGACCCTAATTCTTACATTCTTCTTTTATAATATAAAATTCATGGTCCCCACACAACAAAGGACCATAGAATGCACTTTGTGCTTTAGCCATCTTAATCCTAGTGGATCATTCTCTTTACAATGTTGAAGTAAGCGTGAAATAAATTCTTTATTTCTATACATGGAATAGTGAGCCTGTTTCACCTACCTCCCATTATGGCGAACTTGACTCTTTACATTTTTCTTCTAATTCGGATGTCTAGATCTGATTTGTATGCTTTACATGCTTATTTATTATATTTTATGCATTTAAATATTCAAATTTACTTCATATTATGTAATGTTTAAATTGTCAATATTATTTAGACATTTTCTTCTTATATGACTTTGCGCATGAGTTTTATGACCTTAACCCTACATGTAATATCTCTGTGAGAAGAAGTTATAGGCTTATGGCTCCCTTATAACATTTTTATCTCTTATATTCAATAAATTATACAGGCATTCAACCATATTAGTGAGTAAACTTAGAGGTTGAGGTACCTCGACTATTTTCTTATAGTGGAGAGAAGTATATTGAGTCCTTGAGGGGCTTGACCACCCATTGCAATGGTTTAATTTTCCTTCTCCACAATTTCCTTTATGCTCATTTTCATTATTCTGAATTTAGGTGAATCGAGGGACTAAATTTTGATAATAGCATAAAAGAAAATAAACTGGAGATGACAGGGAGGTGTGAATAAAATTGTGGATATTTTAGCGTTAGGCTTGGGGTTTGTCTCAATTTAGGGCATTTTAATTTCCTTCATCCCTTCCTCCTTAGGGTCGTGCATGTCATTCTTTATTTGTACCCTTGGTGGATGAGTGAGAATGTAAGGAATGGGTAAAGTGGGTTCCATAGTTTTTAAAAGTGTTAGACTTGGGGTTTGTCTTAATTTAGGGCATTTTGATTTCCTTCATCCCTTCTTCCTTAGGGTTGTGCATGTCATTCTTTATTTTCACCCTTGGTGGATGAGTGAGAATGTAAGGAATGGGTAAAGTGGGTTCCATAGTTATAAAAGTGGTTGTCATGGTGATTTCTTAAATGTGAATTAGTCCTTTTTTTTGGTGTTGAGTGAACCACATGTGATGATGAGCATACATAAGATAATTAATAGATGTAGAATTTTGTTTATGTAAAAATATATAGTTTCTAGTAAGAACAATACTGAATATTATGAAGCAAGTTACACTATAAAGTTGCTTAACTGACTCTCCAATGAAGTTGCCTTTTTGAATTATTTATTTTTTACTTTTAGTTATAGCAACAAGATACAACTCTCTTATGCCTAATTTATTAATAAAATAAATAATCCTTTATACAATTATAAATAAATATAACAATTCATATTATACTATTAAAATATCTATTTTCAAAAATACAATAAAATTGTATTCAGGATGACATCATTTGGAAAAGGATCTCCATTATACTATGAGCTTATTAATTGCACTTGGATTTTCTGAAAAATAGCATTCATAAAATATTTTATTTTCCTCTTAGTTACTAGTATAATTGATTAGCGGTTAGATCAATTAAAAAACTCTAGAACAAGAACTTTAAAAAGAAAGGAATGAGATTAGTAGGATAGAAGGAATCAAATGATTAGAAACATATCTTCTTACATAGAAAAGGGAAATTGGTTGTGTATACTTGGAAATTATTGTGTTATGACTGGCATAACCATAGAATTTTTGTTATAAGAAATGATATATTTGTAGCAGGATGGATGAGAAGTAGAGAGGTACAAAAAGTTTTAGGTAATGCCTAATTATGTTTTTTTTAGTACTGGTAAACATTACCATTTCAGCTTTGCTGCAAATTTTAAGATTCGGCCTGCCACACACACACACACACACACATTTAAGAGAAAAGCCCACAACCCATCATATTTTATGACTTTACATAACATCTTAAAAAATACCTTAACATTTTCAGTAAAAAAAAAAATTAATAGTATGATTTTATGAAAGAAAATACTTAATTTTTTAATCAATATTATGAATCTATTACAATTATACGATTTTATAGATTTTTATAAAAATAAGAGATACATTACATCAAGTTCCTACCAATAATGTGATTTTTTGTGTTAGTTTGAAGATTTAATTAGTGTTGCTAAAGAATTAACCTAACTTACATTATTTCGCAAAGTGGACCAAGATATCAAAGACTTAAGGACTTCTAAATAAATCTTCAAAAGAATCGAATTAAGACTGTAAAGAAAGATTTTCTTACTAATTTGTTTGAAATCACTACTAAATGGTCTAAAGATTAGGAATTTATGGATGGATTAAATGCCCTTAATGTTTCTAAAATGGACTAATAGAAAGACAAATAAATAACATTTTTATAGTCCTTTAAAATAGAGAAGTAAATATAACTATAGGAATTTTGTTCAAATATTTTAATTGTATGCAATGATTGGTCAAATTGTTTAAAAATTCAAATTCAATATAAGTATTGCCTTTGAGGAACTAATAATTAATGATGGATATTTTAATATATTTTAATTATTTTTAATAATTTTATGATTTCTTTGAAAAATATAATACTTCATTTTAAATTTCTAATTAAAACATATAAACAATTATGGAGGGTGGGCTCTTCAGAGTTTAGGGCAATCCCATGGTCATTGGAGGCGGCGCACAATGAGGTTCTTGCCCTGTCAAGCCCTAGATGGCTCATGATTTAGAATCTTCCCCCATTTCTTTGGAATTTAATTCCCCGGGCCTTAGAGCCCATGGGGAAGGTTATTAAGATGGAAAAATCCAATACCCTAATCTTTAACACTGATGTTCGCATTTTGGTCTCCATTAATCCTGGCTTCAACCTCCCTGAGAGTATTTGTTTTGATTTCAAAGATCACCTATCATTTTTCTGGGTGGCATTAATGCCTTCTACATATGCCATAAATAAGGACACAAGAGGAAGGACTGCACACTTATGAACAAAAAACCATCTAAGGTCGGACCCAAGCATGTGAGCAGTAGACCTAACCTTGATGCCCATGCCTGCAAAAATCAAACTCTTAAAGTGCAAGATGCTAAGAAAATTCAAGCCACACTTAATGCCCTAAAAGTTAATTTCACTCAGCGCAAACACCACCCTGGTCCCATTTCCAACCTTTCTATGCTTGACAACCTCCCCAAGCCTACACCCCATACCCTTGGCCTTAACAATCCTAAACCTAAACACAAAACCAAGAATGCTCAGTAGTTGGCAATTGGCAAATTCAAAGTCATAGATAAGGTTGTTGTTGTGACCCACGAATCTGCATCCTATCCTTCTTCCATTGATGAGGGTATTCTAGGTATCCCTTCCACCAATGTCCTTTGATGCCTAATGAATTTTATGAAGGTAACATGTATGTGGCTAAGGCCACCCATTGTCCTAAAGTGGGGGAGGACATTAGTGATATTGATAAAGATGTTGTTTTTCCAGAATCTGTGAATATTAAGAATATGGATCATGGGGATAAGGTGAGTAACCTGCATAATTACTCACTTTCCATCATCCATGCCAGCTCACCCCACCTATGCCTCCCCCACCCAGTACATGGCTGCCAACTCACATGAACAAAGTTGTTATGTCCATTGTTATTGGACCCCAGAGGACTGTTGAGGTAAGGGATACAGAGATGCCCTCACCCTTGGGAGTAGGACATGATGATAAGTTGACTGATGTAGGGGAGATTTGACTGGAGGTGGAGAGATTGATAAGCGTTTCATCTTTAAAGCTAGGCATAAGAAGAGGACCAAGCTTAGAAAGAAGCATGGCAGCACAGAAGACATGGAACCTAAAGATGTAGTGGAAGTACCAATGAAAAATAAAAGAGGAAGACCCCCACTCACCAATGATAACTCTAAAGCTACTAAGATTCAGAAATGCAATCTCCCAAGTTGCTTCAAGGGGTTCCAGGCCCTAATGGACACTGGCAACTAAATGACTGATATGATGTTTAATTATGCCTCTTGGAATGTGAGAGGACTTTAATCTCGTGATAGGAAATACATTATCAAGAGATTTCTTAGCATGGTACATGGTATTAATATTTTGTTACTACAAGAAACTAGAGCAGTAGGCTTATCTTTAGAAATTTCTCTCAAATGCATCTGGAAAGATGGTGATTCATTCTCTTCTAACCATAGTAGAGGCAAAGGAGGAACTTCCATTTTGGTGGGTCCAAGATGGAGGAATAACATCAAGGTGTGGGGAAGATCCCCTTGTAACAGAGTAGTTTGGATCATTTTCAAAACTCAAGATAGAGATATAGGTCTCTGCTCAGTCTATGCCCCCAATGATCATTTGGATAGGATCAAGCTATGGGAGTGGATGTGTGGCCTTGAAGACATCTCATGGGTTATTGTTGGAGATTTTAATATGGTTGAAAGACCTCAAGAAAAAATAGTGGTTTGAAATTTGAATGAAAAGGTGAGGAAAGGCTCTTTTGGAACAAAGTACTCTACAAACTGAACCTTTGTGACCCGCTAGCCCATAAAAAATCTAAATCGAAAGGTATATGGTTTTCTTGGTCAAACTTTCAGAAGGGGACTAAGAGGATTTTCTCCAGACTGGATAGATTCTATTTCAATAAAGTGCATCTCAATTGCCTTGAGAATGATAATGGGGAGATTATCTCAGTTGTCCCCTTCTCCCTATCAGATCACCACCCCATTGTGGCTAGCTTCTGTTCTACTGTCTCCCCACCTTCCAGTAATGTAAAGAAGGGTGGGTTTTCCCTCGATTGTCAATTGTTAGAGGACAAAGATATTCTTGTAGCTTCCAAGGTGATTATCTGGTTAATGAGAGAATTGTCAATCATGAGGATGAGACTAGTAGATGGAACCAAAAGGTAAGATCTTGGAAAAACCTTTTCCAAACAATGGGGAAGAAGAGACCCAAAGACTCTAGGAATGTGAAGGGACTAATGCATCAGAAACTATGTGTGGCAGAAAAAGAACTTTAGGATTCTCCAAGTAATATGGATGCCCTAAAATCAGTGGCACAGTTTAGAGACTCCCTCAGGAAACTTTAGCATCAGAGAGTACTAGGGACAATAGTCATATCTAGGCTTAACTGGCTAAAACTTGGTGATAGGGGGTCTAAATTATTTTTCCAAGTGCTAAAAAAAGGAATCTAGGGACAGGATTGACACCATCAAAGAGAATGATGTATTGATCACCAATAAGGAAGACATCTTGATTGCATTTGATTCCTACTACAAAACCCTATTTTCATCAGAAGATAGTGGGGGAAATATGGCTGGTTCTAGGGAGATAGTCAGGAAAACCATCTCGAAGAGAGTTTCAGATGAAGAGGCTTCTAGAATGGACTCTAGTATATCTATTTCATAAATCAACAATGTTATATCCAAGATGGCCAATGAGAAATCCCTTGGGCCTAATGGTATCCCCATTGAGTTCTACAAGAGTAATCAAAATTGGATCAGTGGAGTACTCTTGTAATTATATGAAGAGGCTATTGAAAGATTATCTCCCAAATCAATGTTGGACTAATAAAACTCATCCCTAAAGATGGGGACATATCACTCATAAGAAATTAGAGACCTATTACATTACTCAATGTATCTTATAAGATACTTGTTAAGATCCTTTCTATTAGACTTGAAACCATCCTTCCTTCGGTGGTCAATAACACTCAAACTAGATTTCTCAAAGGTAGACACATCTTGGAGAACTTGGTTACATGTTGGGAGGCTATGGATTGGGCTAAACAATCTGGACAACATGCTGGCATGCTTCTGATAGACTATGAAAAAACATATGATAGAATAGAATGGAAGTTCATATACATTATGTTGGAAGCTCTCATATTCCCAACTCACTTTTTTAGAATGATCTCTACCCTAATGGGAGGTTCTCAAGCTTGTGTAGAGGTAAATGAGGCTAGATCCGAACAATTTGAGCTCTCAAGATCTATCAGACAAGGATGCCTGCTTGCACCTGCTCTTTTTGTTATTGTTGCTAACTTTCTTCACTACCTCCTAAGAGATATCCTCACCTCCCCTAGATTCAAAGGCATCCTCCTCCCAAATAATGAGGAAATTTCTAATGTTCAATTTGTTGATGATACCTCTACCTTATTTCAACTCACGGAAGAAAATTTAGAGAATCTCATGAAAAAACTTGATCTCTTATGTACTGCTTCAGCAAGTAAGATATCACTATCTAAATCTATTTTTTTAGGGTGGGAAGAATCCCATCCTATTTGGAGCCATAAATATTCTTTTGTTTGGGGAGGTCCAAACCATATTGTTAAATACTTGGGGATACCTTTTTTAGTTAATCCAAACCTTGCCAACATGTGGGACTAGATTAGGGATAATATTAAGATAAAGCTCAATAAGTGGAATAAACAATTCCTCTCCTTGGCTGGTAGAATTCAATTATGTCAGAAGATCCTTTCCTCATATACTATCTATTATTCTTCAGCCTGGACTTTCAATTTACAACAGATCAGTTCTATCTAGAAGATCATTAGGGACTATTTGTGGTCAGATGGGAAAGATTTAAGAAAAGGGCATGTTGTTAATTGGAAGTGGTGTACTAAGAATAAAGATATTGGTGGTTTATGACTTAATGATCTAAGGATGCAGGGTATTGCATTAGCTACCAAATGGATTTGTAAAGCCACACAAGGAGAAGAGCCATGGAAGATACTAATTAGAAACAATATTTGCAGAGCATAGCCAGTGCAGTCTAAGGGGTGGAGAGGGTTCCATCTTACTAATATCTTATCCTTGGATGTTGACTTTAAAGTGGTAGGATCGGGGGTATTCCAATCTATATAGAAGTTTTGGAAAGTAAGCAGGAAATGCATTTTTTGGGGCAATAAATTGGTGATGGGAAATAAACTTTATGGCAATAGATCAATATGGTGGAACTTATCATATATGGACAAGCCCCTTGCTAAGGTACAAGGCTGATCTGCAAATAAGTGGGAAGAGAAGGGGATATGCACACTAAGAAATTTTGTGTCCTAGGAGAATCTTATCTTATGGGATGAACTCTCAGAAAAATTTGGAATCCCTGCGGCTCATAAGAGAACCTATTTCATTATTAGCAAAGCCACTACATGTCTTCTGTTTACTATAATTTGTGACACCACCTTAGACACCTTGGAGAGCCTTTACTAGCCAGATGGATCCCACCTTTGTCATAACAAGTCCAAAACCCTTTATAAATGGTTGACACATAGCTCTGTTGTTTTTCAACACCTTAACATCAAGTGGAACTGTTCCCTGGATAACTCTACCTAGTCCAAACACCTTATTAAGCTCTGGCACATCCCGGTTGAACCCAAGATTCAATGCTTCCTGTGGAGCTTTCTACTACATAAACTCCCCTTCAAGAAGCCTGGGGGTCTACCAAACATCTGTTCCATTTATCGTAATTCTAAATCTGTCCACCATGTCTTCTTTGAATGTACCTTTGCCAGAGGAGTATGGGGCTTGTTTGGGTTGGTCCTTCATGATAATTTCAAATTATCAAATGTCTTTTATGGTCATATCATAGATAAGAGTAAATGTAGTAATATTTTTTGGTATGTACTTACTGCTTTATTGATTTGGCATCTCTGGAAGCTTACGAACAATGATTTTTTTTGTGGCAAAGGTAGATACCTTACTGAGTCTCTCAGGAGACTCATCTTTTATGATATCTCTTCGCAAGTCACAGTAGTCCTAAAGATGTAAGAGAAAGTATTCTTGGATATGCTGAAGAAAAGTAACATCCAACTTCAAAATACGGTGACAAAAGTGGGCTCTAATATACCAAGGAGCTCAGACGTGTTCCAGCTCACTCTAGCAGAGCTTTTAGAGTAGATCAAAAAAGATAAATAGGCTGCAAAAGAAAAGTTTAATTTAGGGGAAGCAACAGGGAAAAGTATATGCAATGTTATGAATACAAAAGGTGGGAGTTACAAAGTTCCTTCTCCCACTTCAGAATCATAGAAAAATGAAGATGTAAATGGTAGGGAGCTGTCTACTGGTGTCACTAACTACACATACTTACCCAACCCACCAATTCCTCTCTCCTAGGAGGCATACACAAGCAATCCTTATAACAGGATCACACAGGATGGACATAGGCTGAAGTGGACATTTGCAGAAAAGGCCTGGACAACTTGGGTCAAAGAGGATTGATACTTCATCCTCCCTTTTTTTATTATGTTTTATAATTAAACTCTATGTTTATTTTTTGTTGCTAAGCTTGTATAAGCAACTCTCTGTAATGATCTATATGTAATCATTTCGATGTACTGAATCATTGTCACTCTATATTATAATTAATAGAAAAAAAATTCCAATTAAAACATAAAATTTTAAAAATATATTTAGCAATTAACTAAATATCTTCTAATTATCCGACAAGATTTATAGTGGACTTGTCAGTCCATAAAATGCCAAAAAACTCATCTCATGGTATGAAACAACTTAATCATAGATGGAAATAATTTCCAGACATTGCTTAACCATTTTGAATCACTAGTTTTTTCAATGCTTTTTGCCAAAACACTTTTTGAGCAACACATTGTTTGGTGGAGACATGTGATATAATGTTAATTGTACCATACCATGTGATTGTACACACTCCTAACAATAATATAATAACCCTGGATGTGTCATCAATAGATGGTTACGATCAATGAGATGTTACTCATCATCCTAAGACATCTATGTTTGTGTTAGTTTCAAAATTTGTCATTCTAAATAAAATAACTCCTAAAAATGACCCCCTGTGCCCAAGATTAAGGATGAAATATTAACCAATGGTTGGATAAATCACCATCAATTAGACAAATTTCCTTTAAATTTTAGAGGTAAATCTCCCTCTTATGATGTGATTAGGGTTTATTGACCAAAAAGTAGCAAAGGAAAACTAACATCTTCATATTGACATGTTATGGGTGTGAAAATATATTTATGCATCAGAGGAAAAATTAAAAATGACACAAGGTCCACTTTCTCATAATAACATATAAGAAAAGAGATATTTTAACATTTCAATAACAAAAAAATATATATCTCAAAACCAAAAGTTTCCAGCAAATGTATAACCACATTGAACATTAAGGCACCATGAGAACAATTTAAAATAACTCAAAGTTTATTTCATAGTTAAACAACATATAAGCAAACACACACTTTTGGAAATACATGTCTTTGAATCACTAAGATGCCAAAATAGAATGACACGTAGTCCAATATTTCCCAGTACAAAATGATTACATTCCATAATTTTGAGAACTATTTTTCTCTTTTCCTAGTCCCTCTATCCACTTCTCTATCCACCTATATCTGTCTCCTTTACCAAAAATTCTATATATACATATTGAAATTGTTTCTTTAATAATGGTATTTGAAAGTGATCAATACAAAACAAGAAAAGGTCATGAAACAAAAGGATAGTTCTAAAGCCAAAACTTTGTTGTTATCATACTAAAAATGATTAAGTGTCTCGTGTTTCAAACAAAAAGAAGTTAACATGTTATGAGTGCAGGATTCCTAGCTGCATCAAGTTTTATTTCCATGAAGAGATTATGAAGCTCGACTAATCTTTCTTCTTGTTCCAATACAAAGTTCACCCTTTGATACTCTTTCTAGCTATTTTTCTCCTTCAATGCAATCGAGAATAGTTGAGAAACAATGTCTTATTGTTCCCTTCGAGGCCAATTTAGGTTAGGTTGAACAATGGGTGTCATCTCATTGTACAAAAGTTTTATATTTTGCAGGGAGCACTATCCTGAACAAATGCTTTTAGTTGTCATTATGGGGAAGATTGAATTGAAATAATTGCCACCTTTTCTTTGAAGCTCATTTATTTCTAGTGACAACTAATAATAATTATTCATTTCCAAAATAATGTTATTACCTTAGTGATTTGTCTTGTCACACTTACCATTTAAGATATGTACTTTTCCTGAGATTTGAAAAGATTGGGCTTTGGAGGATGTACAACTTGATACAGTTAGGGAGTCGACACAATGGCAAAAATAGGGAGTTGACGCAATGGTGAAAACTTGCATCCTGAGGCAAAGGTTTTATGATGACCCCAATTAACTGACAATTAGTATTTCTTGTAAAGGATAAACCATTGTATAGTGAGGGAAGATGGTGCATTCTCTAATGTTCTAAATTTTCTAAAAGATTTGGAAATTCATGAATCCACCTGACTCCTCGATAGCCAAAAATTTAGTGTCATCGATAAGGTCGAGTACTTTGCAAAACATTTGTACCATTAAGTTGGTAGGATTTCTGGTTGGTTCTCGAAAGGCTATAAGACGTCAAAAATTAAGAGAAAGTGCAAGCTGAAAATGTTATTAATGAGGATTTTTAGGCTTGCACTTTAAATTTTCAAAATTCAGGGTAACAACTGGCCATTACAATTCTTGATCGTGTTGCTTGTTAATGAGAAGGAAGTAAACCAACAATTTTTTTTGAGCTACTCGATATGGGGTAAGAAAATAAATAAAATAAAAATAGGGCTAAAAAGGATGTAAATTTAAGTCGTCACATTCATTTTTATTTAAAGTCTATATTAGGAATAATTAAAATTAGATATGTTTAATGAATAACTATATTATTAAAAAAAATTGGTCGGTAATAGTAATAATTTTATTAATATAAAGTAAGTAGATAAATTTCAAGTGTGTATATAAAAAAATCTTAACAAGACAAACTACATAATTACAAATATAACCATCTACACAAATATCAGTAAATGAAACCCTCAACATCACCAAAATACAAGGTAGTCTTGTGAAAAAATAATTCTAAAAGAAATTGTTCCATCATTCAAGCAACATCTGCAACATAAAATCGCTTCCCCTGCACTACCTGTGAATGGTTCATAACTTCTCCCATCGACAAGGTTCACTTATTTGTTACTCTAAGGGGGTATGCCATTGTTAAATCCTCATCCACCATCTATTATATTTACACAACCTTATTGTTGAATATCAAAATGCCTTCTCCCGTTGCCTTCCCTAACTTGCTGCATGACATTACTATTCCAAAATTTGGGCTTCCTTACATATAAAGCTTATATTTTTTAGGCTTTTACCAAAACTATTTTAAACAGAATGCTTCTGCAAATTCAAAATTTTACCTAAGGTTTACCATTTTCTATTTTTCTCCTCTCTTTCTCCTTTTCTTCCTCTGGATAGGAGCGTTGAATACACTGCTCCTTGTTGTAGCGAGTTCCTCATGCCTCAAGACTTTCTCTTTTAGCTCTTTTCATGCCCTCCCCATCTTCACACGATATTCTCCTTTATCCACATTTCCCCACCATATCAAAGAAGGCACAAAACCATAAACCTATGCCATCATCCTCATCTTCAATGCATTCAGAGTAGTTTAAGTCAATGCCCAAGATTTTCCATTCCAGAATAAATTCCAGGCCTCCTAGCATCTCCTACTAAAAAATTGCATGAATTATTCACTCCACCATCATCATTTCTTCTCCCCATTATAGTGCCCAGGAAATGACCATTGAAATCACATCAAGGTTAACTTTGTGCTTCACCTGCCTATCTTGAAATTGGTCTCCCTAAACTGCCAATTTCGCTTCAACCACCTCCTGGTCCTTTATTTTTAGCAGGCCTTTCATTTTCTCCTTGTTAACTATGCCTTTGAACCTTTTTTGTTGTTTGTATGTGTTGATGGAGAATTCAGCCTCCATAACAACTCCTTTCACCTCTCAAAAATTTTGTAGAGCTCCAAAAAGTAGACTAAAAAACCAGAAACTTTCAACAAGACTGAGATGGAAACAACTATTTAAAACCGCTCACCCAAGTTGTCGTGTGGCTCAGGTCACATCCGCACAATTTCAATAGAATGAT
Source organism: Thuja plicata (assembly GCA_018584345.1). Classification (NCBI taxonomy): domain Eukaryota; kingdom Viridiplantae; phylum Streptophyta; class Pinopsida; order Cupressales; family Cupressaceae; genus Thuja; species Thuja plicata. The sequence goes on from MU226673.1 coordinate 1,032,452, forward strand.
CATAACATGGTAATCATAATAAATATATCCTGGATAAATTATCTCATGCAACATATCATTCTTGGACTAAATTAAACTTTAGAACAATAATGAAAGAATAAAGGTGACTGAAATGACATCCACATCCATTCACATGAATGAGGAAAAATGTTAGGTTAGTCGGACCTACAAGAAAATTAAAACTAACTAATATTTATTGAAATATTAGATATATAAATATTATAAAAAAATCCAACCTCAAATCCTCTTCTTTCTCAAAGTAAATTGCCCACTTTGACAATACATTCGCCTCTGCATTACCAATTCTCCTTATATGACCGATTTTGAATTCATAAAAAGAATTCAATTCCTCCAGTATAGAAACAATAACATGTTGTAGGTGTTAGGCTACAATTCCTCCTTTTTGTAAAGCCTGCACAATAATTTGAGAGTCTCCTTCTATTATTTTTTCTTTAAGATTCAATTTCTTCCCTACCTTGATGGCAAGTAATGCAGCTTTTGCTTCTGCCGCATTATTTGATTATCATCATGCTAACAAACATAGATTATGGATTGAAGATCTGGAATAAACAAAGTTTGTGCAGTTGGTAAATGAAGAGTTTTGTATACACCGAGTTGGAACAGTGGACACCAAGCAAACATAGTGTATACCGAGCACAGTGGTAACCGAGCTAGGGATCACCGACGCATCACAGTATTGATCGAGTAAAACAAACTAAAGGTCGACTAAGATGTTGAGCTAGAAATTGTTTATGATTTAGAGGTAATTGATAATGTTTTTTATGTTGATCAAATGATTGTGAAAATTCAATATGATTGAATGAAGGAGATTGAAACGTGTTTTTGACACAACTGGCGAGGAAGGATGAAGCGACAAAATCAACGATGGAGATCAAGCGGAAAAATCTAAGGATGGAAATTAAATGAGTTATGATGTCTATATAAGAGATAATAGATTCATTATGAATCATACATGGAAATGTGCACATGCATATTGTTGAAGAGATTAACTTCATGCATGACTGATCAAACTGGTTGTAGACAGAACCAAGCAATTCTGCAGACAACACCGAGCGACAGAAAAGAGTATTTACCAAGCATAATAGAGTATGAAGATTCAGAGGGACTGAAGTGATTATTGATAAGAGGTATTATTTACTTAGTATAGATCTGAAAATCTGCAAATAGAGTTGTATTTGAGTCAGATCATTACTATATCAGTTTAACCATTGTTACAGAAAAATCTCTTAACCGAGTAGGACTTAACAATCTTTATTATGACATTCAATGAATGTTGATTGATTTCTTCTTGATCTCATAGTGAATGATTGGTCAAGGGAGAAATGTTAGTGATAAATCCTCTAACCAGGTCATACCTAACAGTGTGCATTGTAACCTTTAACAGGGTTGGCTCTTTACTGAGCTCACTTCAAAAGAGTGAATTATTTTGGGTTACCAGTCCTAGGTGGTTTTTACCTTAATAGGGTTTCCACATTAAAAATATATGTGTTAATGTGTATGGATGTATTGGATTGTTATTTTTCTTTACATGTTACTTTATATGCATTGATCGATAATCACAATATTGGTTTACTGCTACTCGGTAGATGAGTTTGAAATTAAGTTTGAGATCACAATTCATATTTCACCGAGTTGATTTATATGTTTGAAATTATTTGTATATACATCTGGGAGTATTTGGGACTATAGGATAACTAGAACTAACTAATTCACCCCCCCAGTTATATAACAATTGGTATTAGAGCATACAGTGCTTAGAAGGAAAGTTTTAAATGACTTAAGCTAAAGATCACAAGATGTATAAGAAATATGTGCCTAAGCTGAACAAGGACAACTTCTCAACATGGAAGAGAAGAATGAGACTATATTTGTAAGGGATTGGAAATGATTTCATGCAATATGTGGATATTGAGTTCACCTTACCTAGTGGACCTTTGACTGTTGATCAACTGAGAGAAAGACATGAACACAATATTATGATGATAGAGCTTGCTTCTTCACTATCTGATGCTAAATTTGGGGATGTCAAGACATGTACAAATGCCAAGAAGATATGGGACATACTCACACTATTTCATGGAGGAGATGTAAATGTGCAAAGAGCTAAAGCTGAAAGTCTCAGAGGAAAGTTTGATGACATGAGAATGAAAGAAGGAGAAAATATATCGTAGTACAGTAACCAAATCAAAGAGGTTGTGAATGTTATTCATGGAGCAGGTGGAGTTATTGATGAAGACACTATTGTAAGTAAGATTATTAGAACTTTATTACCTATTTATGTTATTAGAGTCTCTGTAATACATGAAATGAGAGCAACACATGGAAATAATATCACAATTGATAGTCTAGTCGGTAGACTGATTTCCTTTGAGCTGAACAATTTTGACAACAGTGTTGTTCTACTATTGAGTATGCATTTATGTCATCTCTAAAAATTAGTAAATCGGGTAACAAACACATGATAAGAAATGATAGTGATAGTGATAGTGATAGTGATAGTGATGAGAGAGAACTTGATGAACTTGAAGCATTAATGACCAAAAGATTGCATAAAGGTAAAGGAAGATATAAAGGTAAACTACCTTTGATATGCTTTAATTGCAAAGAAATTGGACACTTTGCTGCCAGATGCCCTAACAAGAAAAATGATGAAAGAAACAATAAAATATCTAATGACAGAAAGGATGATCATGACTATAGAAGTAACTGACATTATTATAGAAGGATTAACCGAGATTACAAAGACAAAGGCAAGAAAGAATGTTACCTTGTTGAAAATAAAGATGAAGACACCGACACTAATGAAGATATTGAGACAATATTTGTAGCTATGAAAGAAGATTCAGAAGATGATGAGAGGCATGTTGAAACAACACTTATTTATAAAGTTAGAAAGAATGATGTTTGGATTATTGATAGTGGATGTACTCATCATATGACTGGAGATAAAGAAAATTTTGAATTTCTTGAGCATTATAATGGTGGATCTATTAGAATGGGAAATGATACACCTTTTCAAGTGAAATGAAAAGGTATTATATAGCTGAATAATATGATCAAATGTGAGAATGCATATTGGATGAAAGGACTTAATTACAATCTATTAAGTGTTTCAGAGTTAAATAACATAGGTCACTGATTTGCATTTGAGAACAGAAAAGCTAAAATCTATGATGAAACAGGAAAGTTGATCGACACTAGAGAACAATCAAAAGGTCATCTATTCTATCTTTAATCTGCAGAAATTTCTTGTTTGATGGATAGAAATGAAGATGTGTGGTTGTGGAATAAGAGGTTATGTCTTGTGAATTTTGACAACATGGTTAAGATCGGTAAGAAAAGGAAAGTAAGAGGCTTACCAAGCATATCTAAACCTAACCATGTCATGTGCAAGAATTTTCAAATGGGAAAAATATCAAAATCTAGTTTTAAGAGCAAAAAAATTTCATCTAATCTTATTTTGGAACTAGTTCATACCAAATTATATGGACCTATGAGAACACAAAGTTATTATGGTGATAGATACTTTATTTTATTTGTTGATGACTATTCTAGAATGATGACTGTCATGTTCTTAAAAGAAAAATCTGAAGCATTTAAGATGTTCAAATGGTACAAAGCTAAAGTGGAAAAAGAAAGTGGTAAAGAACTGAAATTATTAAGATCAGACAAAGGAGGATAATTTATTTATGATGATTTCACTAACTTCTATAATGAGCATGGAATTAAGAGATGGGTCTCTGCACCGAGGACACCACAGCAGAATGGGATTGCTGGAAGGAGAAATAGATCCATTGTGGATTGTGCTAGAACACTGATGATTGAAAAGAGTGTTACACAAGTTTATTGGAGGGAAGCTGTTAGTATTGTTGTATACACATTGAACCGAGTACAACTGAAGAAATATTAAAACAAGACACCTTAGGAATTATGGTATGGATACACACCTAATGTGAGTTACTTTAGAATATTTGGAAGTTGATGCTATATTCTGAAAGATTATATAAATGGGAAATTTGATTCAAAAGGTGATGAAGGAATATTTCTAGGATATTCTACTAAGAGCAAAGATTATAAATGTTTGAACAAGTCATCTAACAAGATCATTGAAAGTGCAAATGTAAGAGTTGATGAATTTACTAAGAAGAATGATGCTAAAAGTAAAAGAGAACCAGAAGACTATAGAAAATTTGTTTACATTGAAGATCCAAACACTTTACCTGAGCAACTGCCTAACATTACCAAGAAATAGGATAATGTTACTGAGCATCAAGATGCACCAACCGAGAATCAGGAAGATGTTGCAATTGAAGATCATGATCATATACCAACTAGAAAACACAATGAAGAAAGAATTGAGCCTGTACTTGCAAAATATGTAAGAAAACATCATCCATAGAATCATATTATTGGAGATAAGAGAGTTGGCATGATGACACAAAGTAATTTGAATGATAACACATGTTTGATTTGTGAATTTGAACCTAAAACTGTTAGATATGCACTTGCAAATGATGATTGGATTAAGGCAATAAATGAAGAAATTGGGTAGATACAGAAGAACAAAACATGGGCATTGGTACTGAGACCAAGTGATAAGAATGTAATTGGCACCAAATGGATATTCAGAAACAAATTGAATGAGAATGGATATGTTAAACAAAATAAGGCAAGACTAGTATGCAAAGGGTATGCACAAGAAGAAGGTGCCGACTATGGAGAAACTTTTGCACCCATTGCTAGACTTGAAGGAGTTAGAATATTACTTGCATATGTTGCTTACAAAGGATTTAAATTTTATCAGGTGGATGTTAAATTTGCATTTCTGAATGGGATACTAGAAGAAGAGGTATACATTGAACAACCTGAAGGTTTTGTTGATCCTAACTAGACAAGCATGGTATGTAAGTTGCATAAAGCCTTGTATAGACTTAAACAAGCACCGAAAGCATGGTATGAAAGACTACACTCTTATCTTATCAGTATTGGATTTGTTAGAACAAGTGATAAAAACCATTTGTACTTGAAAGGAGGAACTAATGATAAGATTCTTATTGCTGAAATTTTTGTTGATGATATTATATTTGGAGGTAATGATAACTTATGCAAATCATTCGCTAATGAAATGAGAAAAGAATTTTAAATGTCAATGTTTAGAGAGATTAAAAAAAAAATTTGGTTTGCAAATATTACAACGGGATGAAAGCATATACATTACTCAATCAAAGTACATCAAGGAAGTACTGAAGACATTCATAATGGAAGATTCAAAACCAGTCAGTACACCTAAGGTCATAAGATGAAAATTCACAAAAGAAGATCAGACAGTCGAGGTAAATCAGACATTGTACATATCTATGATTGGAAAATTGATGTATGTTGTACACACAAGACCAGAAATAGCACACGCGGTTGGAATTGTAGCAAGATTCTCTGCTAATCCTAAGGAATCACATATGACTTTTGTAAAGAGAATTTTTAGATATCCAAAGAACACTAAAGATTATGGATTATGGTACAAGAAAGATGGCAAGTTTGAACTGAAAGTTTACACATATGTTGATTGGGCTAGGAACATTGATGATACAAAGAGAACTACTGGTGGAGCATTCTTTGTGGGAGAAAGATTAGTTACTTGGATCAGTAAAAAGCAAGGATGTATATCTCAGTCAACCGCAGAAGCAAAATATGTTGTTGCTGCTGCAAACTGTTCAAACATTGCATGGATAAAACAACTTTTGAAAGGTATGAATGAAGAGATCACTAACCCAGTGATACTTTATTGTGATAATACTAGTGTTATTTATTAGTAATAACTGAGGGGGGGTGAATTAGTGGCTTCAAAAACTTATCCTTAAACTTAACCACCAATCAATAAATCTCATATTATTAAGTCCCTACAAGATGCATGCCATGAAATACTAATAATGATTTAATTGTCTGTCAGTTTTCCTTTTCTGACCTTATTCTCCTTGATTACCGATAAGCAATATAACTATTTACCGACACTCATTAAATATGCAGACTATATCGATCAATCCAGAAATGCATATGTGAAATGTAAAATAGTAAAGTAATAAACCATACACACATAACACATGGATTTTAATGTGGAAACCCTGTTAAGGGAAAAAACCACTTGCACCGGTACCCCAAATTTTCACTCTTTCGAAGTGAGCCCTGTTAGGAGCCAACCCTGTTAAAGGTTACAAACACACTGTTAGGTGTAACCTTGTTAGAGGATTTTATACATAGAGGTTGTCACTTAGTATCGGGCATCTATTTGCTACAATCCTTGAAACAACCTCCTTCTTAGACTATCAATAAGCTTTAGGAAAATCTTGCTACCATCCTTGAATCAGCCTTCTTCTTAGACTGTCAATAGGTATCTGGCAAGTCCAATGCTACTTTCATGAATCAACCTTTTTGGAACTCCTTGGGATGTACCTCAATATATAGAAGATTGTTAAGTCCTACTCTATTAAGAGACTTGATGCTTCAATGGTTAAACTGAAACATAATGACCTGTTTCTAATGCAACTTGAATTGCATATTTTCAGATCTATTTAAGTACATTACCTCTTTGATCAATGTATCAATTCAATTCTTTGCGCTCCACACTTTCTACTCTGTGATGTTGCGCTTCATTGTTCGTCGGTGTCTGCAGAATTCTTTAGCTCTCCTTTAGCTTGATTAATCAGAACTGTATGAAGTTATCCTTCATCAGTTTCTCTTCAGCATCCTCTTTCTATTCATCCCCTTCCACGTGATTATGAAAATGAATAAAGCTTGTCTCTTATATAGACATGATATTCACTGTTTCTTGATTCTTGATTTTTTATTCTTGGCATGAAAAATAATCCAGCCAATCTGATTTAAAGCATAACTCCTGATTTATCTCATAGTTATCTTTTTGCCAACTGTACAAATATTCTTTAAATCAATCACTTAACTCTGGTTGAATAAAACAATGAAAACAACCAGTTAAGTCTTTCTTTAGCTCTTGCCAGCTAGATATTTTGTCATTTTTTGAGCTCTTTGTTCTGTCGGTCAACTCTGTAGTTAGTCGTCGGTGACAAATTTTAGTTCCATTGGTGTGACTACAGTCAACTTCAGGATCTTCGTCCATCAGGCATCATTGGTTATTACTCATCGGGCAACTTTGTTTTCAGCTCGTCAAGCATCCTATGATTTTTCTTCGTCGGGCAACACTTTCTTCTGCTCGTCGGGTATCACTGTGACTTTGGTTCTTTGCTTTTACCGATGGTGTGCACTTCGTCGGTGTTATCTGTCACTTAGTGAATACTTGACTTTTATGCATTGCTGAAAGCATAATCTTTGTTCCATTAATTCTCTGAAGTCTTTGGCATTATATACATGACCATACAGATGATATCAAGTTGACATCAATGACAATACAAACCATTAACTGATTTAATGTCTTGCATTATCTTCAACTTAACATTATCAAACATTCAATCAGTTACATGTCATCAATCTCTCCCTTTGGCATTAATGACAACAAACTTATATTATCACACTATACTATTTCTAATACAATATGAAATACAATTATTGAGATTCATCAAACTACCAAACAGTGTTTGATAATCGATAAAAAAGTCTGACTGCCGGTAAGCTCTATTTTAGCTTAGATTTGATTCTTGCAGCTCTCTTTGTGTTTCTTGTTATGATGTGTTGCGTCCTTTCCTCATTTCAATATCTCTCTTTTGACTATTCTTCTTCTTTGATGTCTTTGTCTCTTATCAACAACTCTCCCTTTGTATTAACTCCTTTATACAAACTCTCTCCCTATGGATATGATCTCTCCCTATTGGAGTAATCTGACAATGGATAATCTTTCTTCTTTTTCTGAAGACTGTGATAATATGGAAAATTTCTCTCCCTTTAACGACAATGCCAAACAAATATCTCACAGATATATGACATTAATGTCAAGTGATCTTTTCTCTCCATCCATAATATATTCCTTGAATTTCCCTTATCCATCAGCAATACAATAATATGTCCTGGTGCTCAGTTCTGATATATACCTTTCTGTATATAGATGTAGCTTTGAAGTTCATCTTTTTTCTTGCATCAACATGGATGATATTCTGATAATATATAGGCTGATGCAACCTTCAATCTTTTACTAACTGGTAGACAAGGGTTTGACCCCTAGTCTCTTTCTTAGGTACTCAAACGTATCTTTGGGCAGTGGCTTGGTGAAGATATCAGCTAATTGTTCTTTTGATTGCACATACTCAACTATCACCTCTTTTTCTTGAACTTGTTATCTTAAATAATGATATTTGATTACAATATGTTTAGTCTTGCAATACATGACTGGATTATTGGAAATGTTTATTGCACTGGTGTTATCACAATAGATAATCACTGGTTCTGAGATCTTCATACACATACCTTCCAGGAACTATTTGATCCATGCAATATTTGAGCAATTCGCAACAGCAACAGCAACATATTCTGCTTCTACAATAGACTAAGAGATGTATCCTTGCTTCTTGCTAATCCATGTGACAAGTCTGTCACCCATAAAGAATGCTCCTCCATTTGTGCTCTTCTATTCATCAAGATTTCCAGCCCAATCAGCATCGGTAAACACTTTTAGTTTAAATTTTCCTTCTCTTCTATACCATAAGCCAAATTCATCAGTATTCTTCAGATATCTTAGAATTTTTTTCACAATAGTCATATGTGATTCCCTAGGGTTAGCAGAAAATCTAGCAACAATTCCTACAGCATGTGCAATATCTGGTCTAGTGTGTACAACATACATGAGTTTTCTAATCATTGATCTGTACAAAGTCTAATTTACCTATGTTGTCTTATCTTCCTTTGTTAACTTACATCCAGTAGCCATCGGTGTTCCAACTAGTTTGGAGTCTTCCATCTTGAATATTTTCAGGAGCTCTTTGATGTATTTGGACTGTGTAATGAAAATACCTTCACTTTGTTGAATGATCTGTAGACCAAGAAAGAACTTGATCTCTCCAAACATAGACATCTCAAATTCTTTGCTTATCTCATTAGCAAATGACTTGCATAGCATATCATTGCCTCCAAATATGATGTCATCGATAAATATTTTAGCAATCAAAGTGTTAGCATCAGTATCTTCTTTTAAATAAAGATTATTGTTTTCACTAGTCCTTATGAATTCAATACTTATTAGATAGGAATGAAGTCATTCATACTAGGCTCTAGGAGCTTGTTTTAATCTATACAAGGCTTTGTGAAGTCTACATACCATGTTCCTCTTGTCTGGATCTAAAAACCTTTCTGGTTGCTCAATGTATACCTCTTCTTCAAGTATTTCATTTAGGAATGTTGACTTGACATCCATTTGATATACTTTGAATCCTTTGTATGCAACATAAGCAAGTAGTATTCTTACTCCTTCTAGCCTAGCAATGGGTGCAAAGGTTTCTCCATAGTCTATACC
>MU226673.1:1106106-1129606 GCA_018584345.1 Thuja plicata
TTAATATTAAATATTAAATTTCATATGATTAATAATAATATAACATATATAATATATTATTATTAATCAACATGTATTATATATATTCTAATGATCATACGACTGAAGCTACAAACATTAACAGTTCGATAGACTAAAAATGAATTGTATTCAAGAGGAATCAAGGCTAATCACTGTTAATGTAAATAGATTTATAGCAAATGAAAAATGATTGCAATTTTATTTTGTATTTTCACTAATATGTCTTTTCTTTTCAGGTATGCAGCAAATAAAAGACTTTGAATTCACAACTGATATTTCAAGTATTAATACACAATGAGAATATGGAAGTATTACCAAACAAATGCTGATAGAAATACTTTTGAATCACTTGCTGATTGAATATGAGAAGGCTTGCATTCGATGCTGTATATGCTTGTCTTGTTCGATCATGAGAAGCCCATATATATATGTGGAGACATGTCTCTCCATCAACATGTCTTCCACGATAACCAAGCATAAACAATAACTCGTACTGATTCATGTCTAACCGATCGGTGATTGTGTTTACATCAAACCGATACTAATCGGTGACTGCATATTAACCGATATCAATCAGTATTGATGCCAAATCAAACCGATACTAATTGGTGATTGTATATTAACCGATATCAATCGGTATCGATGAAGCATATCGATAATCAGATTTGATGTCATTCGATCCTTTTAAAATAACAAATGAATTATTAGTTAATTATATTAATAATATGAGAATATATTAATATTATTTTTTTCTCAATTATGAATGTACGAATATATATAAATATGTATAATAATGATATCTATTATTATTATACATTGGCATGTATATGTATGTACATAATTTAGTCTATTCTCATAATATTGATATAATTGATAACTATTTTATTTGATCAAAGCTACAAACATCAACACTCCCTCTTAGCTAGGGAAGAAAAAATCCATCAAGATGCAAATCACAATAAATCCATTAATTGTGAAAGAGAGGAGATATCAGTTCACCGTGATATCAGGAGATATGGTATATGCAAGAATATCAAGTCACATGATATTCACCATAGCTCACAAATATCTATGGTATGTGCACTGACATCGTGTCTCATGATGTCTACCATATGGATATTGAATCATGGCATGTCCACGGATATTACGTCACATAATATCCACCTTGAAGATCTCTAAATAATCTATGGTTTTTTTAATGATATCAGCCTTATGATATCTACCATGATGTTTAAGAGATCCTGACCATCATGACATTTCCTTGGATATCAAGTCACATGATATCCATCACGATGGAGAGATTGAATATTGCAAAGTCGTCACCTTACAACATCAATTTACAAGAGTACATTGTCGAAAAGTTGTCACCTTTCTTCAATGTACACAGGAGGGGCCCGTGAAGTCATGGAGTCACACACATGATGAACAAAAGAGTTCACACATTAAATATCTTTTATATATTAGTACAAATAGAAATACAATTTAGACTCAATCTCAAATTACATTATCAAGCATACTAGGTTTATCTCTAAAGTGTTCAACTTTTGTCTTGGAGAGAGGCTTGGTGAGGATGTCTGCAGTTTGATCACTAGTACTAATATACTTCAACTAAATCACATTCCTTTCTACCATGTCTCTAACATAGTGATAAGGAATCTCAATGTGTTTAGACCTGTCGTGGAACACTGGATTCACAGAGAGCTTGATACAACTCTGATTGTCACAATGGATGACAGTGGGTTCCAAGGGCTGTCCAAAAAGTCCTACAAGAAGCTTTTCGAGCCACACAGCTTCCCTTGCGCTCATGGAGGCAGCAATGTATTATGCTTCTGCGGAACTCTGCGCAACAGATGATTGCTTTCTGCAAATCCATGAAATCATTGCTGATCCCAAACTAAAACATCCTGATGTGCTCTTCCTGTCAAGTACACTTCCAACCCAATCTGAATCTGTGTAACCATGAAGGTCAAGCTTTACTTGCTCATATTTAAGACCATATCCAATGGTTCCTCGAAGATACCTCAAGATGTGTTTTGCTGCAACAAGGTGTATCTCTTTCGGTTCACACATAAACTGGCTGAGTGTATTTACAGCATAACAAATATCAGGTCTGGTGTTGACCAAGTACATTAGGGATCCAATAATTTGTCTATAGAGTGTATGATCTACAAATTTTGAGTCCACAACAGCTTCCTTTAGTTTATGCAAGTTTGTTTCCATAGGTGTGGACATTGGTCTACACTCCAACATTCCAAACCTCTTCAGAATATCAACTGTATAGTTTCCTTGAATCAGAGTGATGTAATCTGCATGTTGCCAGGCCTCTAAACCAAGAAAATAGTAAAGGATTCCCAGGTCCTTCATTTTAAACTCTGAGGCTAAATCCTTTTTGCATTGGGTGATTAAGTGATCCTCTCCTGTGATTAGTAAATCATCAACATATAAAGTAAGAATTACCATGTCACCATTTGTTACCTTGAAGTAAAGGTTGGGATCTGCATCATTCTTGGAGAAGCCTAATCCTAGGAGGTAGTGATCAATTGTTTCATACCAAGCTCGGGGAGCTTGTTTTAGACCATACAGTTCTTTCTTTAGTTTACAGACATGAGATTCAACATTGTGAATAATGAACCCTTCTGGCTGCTCAAGATATACTTCTTCTTCAATAGTTCCATTCAGAAAAGTTGTCTTCACATCCATTTGGTGAATTTTCCTCCCATTTGATGTGGCAATGGCAGTAGTGGCTCTGACGGATGTATATCGTGCGACTGGTGCAAAGGTTTCTTCATAGTCAATGCCTTCTTTCTGTGAGAACCCTTTGGCCACAAATCTAATTTTGTGTTTCTCAATGCTGCCATCTGCTGCATGCTTTATCTTAAATAGTCATTTGGATGATACCACTGACTTGTCCTTAGGTCTTGGCACAATGTCCCAGACATCATTCTTAATGCTGGATTGATACTCTTCTGTCATGACATCTTTCCACACATGTTGTTTTAGGACTACTTCAACATTTTCAAGTTGTGCATTTATGATCTCATTCATTAATGCCACATGGTTAGAAAATCTGTGAGGTCTTTTGCTCTCTCGAAGGGTTCCTTTTGAAGTTGCAAAGTTTTCGGCTTCCTGGGTTACTTTTCTGGCCCAAAGAGGTCTCTTTCGGTTTCTATTGAGTGGTTCTTCTAACGGAGTGACATGATCATCATTTACTACTTCAGAAAGAGTCTCCCTCTGAACCTCAGGAGTAGGATCCTCTTCCATGGTTTTAGGAGGATCTTGATTTTCTAACTCAAGGCAACTTATAGATCTTTTGAAGGCAATGTCTTCTTCAAATGTTACATCTCTGCTAAGTTCAATGTGTTTTTGACCAGGTATGTAGATTCTATAAGCCTTAGAGGTTTCACTATACCCCACAAATATTCCCTTCTTTCCGGAAGGTTCTAGTTTGGTTCTCTTTTCTTTAGGCACATGAATGTATACAGGACAACCAAAGATTCTTAAGTGGTTGATGTTAGGTTTTATACCTGTGAAGACTTCTTCTGGAGTTTTGTTGTCTAGGAGTGAGTGAGGACATCTATTTTGGATGTAGACGGCTGTTTGAGAGGCTTCAGACCAAAATGAGATTTCCATGTTTCGATCAAACATCATGGCTCTAGCAGCGTCTACTATGGTCCTATTCTTTCTTTTAGCTACTTTGTTTTGTTGAGGGTTATAGGGTACATTGAACTCCCCTTTATTCCCGACATTTACACAAAACTCTTTAAATACATCAGAAGTATATTCCCCCCCATTGTCTGTTCTAAGTGTTTTGATTTTCTTCCCTGACAAGTTTTCTACAAGAGCCTTAAATTCCTTAAATTTCAAAAGAATTTCTTCAGGCTCCTTATTTTTTAGAAAATAAATCCAAGTCTTTCGGGAGAAGTCATCAACAAATATTACATAGTACAAAAACCCCCCATAGAGGGTATAGACATGGGTCCACATAAATATGAATGAATGAGTTCTAATACATTATTGCGTTTTACTAGAACTATTATGAAAAGTTCCTTTAGTATTCTTACCTACGACACACAACCCTTGTAGGTTCCTTCATAATTGTGATTCAACTTAGGCATACCATTTGGCATTCACTATCTTCTCTATGGAGGATAGAGCCCGAAAGTGAAGATGTCCTAGTCTTCTGTGCCAAATCTCGTTTGAGCTTGAACATTCATGAATGAGAGCTTGAGAAGGGGCGATGCTTAACTTGTAGAGTGATCCATGCCTAACTCCTATAGATAGAGCCTTCTTGATGGTGAAGTTCTTTGGCCATGTCAAAACCTTTCCTTCCATGAAGGTTATTCTGTATCCTTTATCTTCAAGTGCTGAGATAGACACAAGGTTCCTCTTTATTCCTGGTACAAACAAAACCCCAGTGAGCTGAAGTGATATGTTTGACTTCAGATTTATGGTACAGGTTCCAACCCCTTTAACAGGGTAGCTGGAGTCATCTCCAATAGTGACTTGCTCATCAGAATTTTCCTCAAGAGTATCCAGGTGTTCTCTGTATCCTGTGATATGGCGGGATGCTCCACTATCAATCACCCAAGTGTTGGGGCTGTTGGATGTTTGGCTTGACAAGGCTGAACAGAACACATACTTCTTAGAGTATTTTTCCTGGCTAGTCTTTCCAACTTTAGCAAAGGAGGCTTGTTGTTTTGTTCTATCTAGACACTTCATGGCATAATGTCCATATTGATCACATCTGAAACACTGCACTTGTGACATGTCTCTTCTCTTCTTGGAGGAGCCCTTTTCATTTGAATCCTTATCATTCTTCCTTTTGATGTTTCTCTTCTTCCCCTTCTTGTGGCATTTGGAGTATAATACATGGATGTCTTCATTTGTAGAGTCTTGATTTATTCATCTGGTGATTGTTGATGTTGATGTTTGTTGACTATATGTGGTACAAATAGTCACGGATAATGCAACAAATTATGTTGTTGCAGGTAAACTTCTTATGGAGGCACCACCACTTGTTTTGGACCCCTTGTGTTGCTCATTGCATTGACCTCATGTTGGAGGATCTTGGTAAACTTCCTTGGATAAAAATGTGTAGAGCACGGAAGGAGTATTTGTAAATTCATATATAATCATACTTGGGTCCTCCACCTTATGAGGAAGTTCACAAAAGAGTTGGCTTGTCCAGGGGTCACTCGATTTGCAATTTTTTTTCATCATGTTGCAATCCTTGCTTCAGTCCAAGGCCAGTTTGAAACTCATGTTTGTAAGTGAGGAGTGGACTGCATCATCATATGCGAAGACCAATGCAGGGAGTGAGATGACTGATCGAGTTTTTGATGAGAGTGGCTTTTGGCAACCGGTCAAGGAGATTGTGCAGGTAATTTTCCTTTTTGTCCTCATTTCCATTTCAGTTTATTATTTTTGTTCACACTTGTTTATGTTCATTGTTCATTTTTAAAAGTAAAACTTAAAACTTAAAGCTTAATGTTTCAACTTTCACAATGATTGCAGTTCATAGAGCCTCTTGTTGTTCTCCTACGAATTGCTAATGGAGAGAAGCCCGCAATGGGATACATCTATGAGGGCATGGACATGGTCAAAGAGGCCATTAGATCTTTTTTATGCAGGGAATTAGGATAAATATGGTCCCATATGGGATGTCATTGATCGACGATGGCACAATCTACTTCACAGGCTTATACATGCAGCTGCCCACTACCTTAATCCGACATTCCAATTCAGCCCAGGTTTCAAGGCCGATGATGAGGTGTGGAGTGGGCTCTATGATGTTGTAGAGAGAATGTCACCTAGTGAAACAGTTGGAGCAAATGTAGTTCGTGAGATAGAAATGTATAAGAATGCACAAGGAGACTTATTCTCATGAGACTTATGCAAGAAAAATCAGACACTACTGAAGTCAGGTAAAAATCTATGATTCTAATTTCTAATTCTATGACCATTTTACATTAATAAAGCCAACGTTATAAAATTGATTTTAAAATTTTCTTGTTTCAGATGCATGGTGGGAGATGTTTGGTACTACGATGTCAAATCTACAGAGGATTGTAGTTCGTATCTTGAGCCAACCATGTGCTTCAGGATGCAAACGCAATTGGAGTTTGTTGAGCATATACACCCAAAGAAGCGCAACAAGTTGGCAGTGAAAAGGTTGAATAATCTTGTGTTTGTTCATTACAACCTTCGTCTTCGTCATAGAAAGATCTTGGGCATTGACACATCTCCTATCAAATTAGAGGAGGTTGATCCACAGGCAGAGTGGAACACTGAGATTGATGATCCCGTCTTCAGTGATGAAGAATTGGAATGGGTTGATCAGGTGGATTGAGAGGCAGAGGCAGTAGCAATGGCACAGGAGGAGGCTAGAGCGTGAGGAGACCCAGTGGAGGACCCTGAGGATGAGCTTGAGAGCGAGGGATCTGACTTTGAGGATGATGAGGATTATGAGGATGAGGATGATGAGGATGCCAGTGAGGTTGAACCCTAGACACAGGGAGAGAAGATGGCTGCAGAATCTTCCATGACCTATCTTAGGCATACTCGTAGGAAGACACTGACATAGGCTACTATGAGCCTTAGTCTTCTAAGGTCTAGCTTTTATTTTGATATATGTTTTGAACTTTTGATTGCATGGATTTCATATTCCATGAATATTCTAGACATTTGACAGTGACACTATTTATATTTCTAATGTGTTATTTAGTTTAACTTATTTCCTTCAGAAATTCGCATTTATACTTATGTAATCTATTTAAACTTGTGTATGTGTGCAAAGTAGCTTCTATTTATCTCAATTATTGTGTATTTGATATTAATTGACTAAATGATGCATGAAAAAAGCTTTAAATCCTTACAACTTTTTGAATTTCTTGGTTTTTTTCGATTTGCTGAGTCCGGAAGCTGAGTCCGAGTCTTGTAATTATGATGGAATCAAATGAAAATGTCTCCATGATGGTATTTATATATCCTAGAGGATTTCTTAGTCGCACCTAGGGATTTTCCTTTGTCACATTTGTTGGCATAAATGTAATTTTGAGTTAGATAAAGGTGTCAACATTCTAAAAACATCACAAGCTTTGTGGTCATCTTTCTCTTGCTATGCTTGGATTTATGCAGCTTTGTTATAGATTAATAAGTATGCTCTATTACAATTCTTGTGATCTTTGTTGAATGCAAACACATACCTTACTAGTCTTTTGGTTTCAGTTGCCCAAGGAATAGGCACTGCTCTAGAACCATTTTACCAATCTCGCACCATCAGGTCAAAACCTTAATCAGTACTTTAGGAGGAGGAGTAGTTTTGTGCATCTATGATAGTCAATATAACCAAGGAAATTATCTTTAGAGAGTCTCAAATCGGTTTATTTCATGTGAATCATGCTTGCAGAAGTTTATCTGCTATATAGGGGCTTTATGCAGTCAATCTTTTTTAACCTAGTGATAGTACTTTGGGTCAAGTATTCAATTGGGTTTGGTTGTAGTTATTTTTGGTTGTCTATTTTGTTTGATTCAAATACTTGTTAAGGTATCTCCCCGGGGACACCTTCTTAAGTGTGAGTTGAGCTCAAAGCATAGGAGAGATAACCCACTCTTGTAGAATTGACCTTTAACTCTCCATGTTCTGTCAATGAGCTGATTTCATATGCATGATGACAACCGTAACTTTGAGCAATTTTTTTTTTCAAGTGGAGCAGCGGTTTCGAGACCCAACAAATCCAATCATCTTTTTCAGTTTGATTTTGTAACCTTTTTAGTTTCATCAATCCAGCAGTAATTGTGTATATATTGTAATTTTCTGTTAATGCACAGTTCTTTGTTTGAGCAATTCTGCGGCAATCATACCCACTTATTTGTGCGATTATTGTAAATATGATCTTATTATATATTTAAATAACTATCATTTCATTGCCTTATGATGGCTTTGGTTCATTGTAATTTTCTCTTAATGCACAGTTCTTTGTTTGAGCAATTCTGCGGCAATCATTCCACTTATTTGTGTGATTATTGTAAATATGATCTTATTATATATTTAAATAACTATCATTTCATTGCCTTATGATGGCTTTGGTTACGTTTAATGGCTTATGCTTTCTATCTGCACTAAATATGATAGTTTCTGGTTTGTATTTGATGCGTTCCAGGAAGATATAACTTTGGGGCCCTCTAAGCGGGTTTGTGTAGGGAAAGAATGGAAAAGGGAGGTTGATGCAACTGAATTTGCAGAGAATCTTGATTTTGCAGAAAAAAGGCACAATGCAAAAGCCTTGAGAAACTACTGTGTAGATTTGATGCCAAAGCATTGCATACAGAATTGCCATTTTAGTACTGTACCTTCAGAACTATATCCAAATATTTTCAAGTTTCTTTCTCCCGCAGATCTGGTTAATTGTTCACTGGTGTGTAAGTTCATGAGGGTTGCAGCATCAGATGAATCTCTTTGGCATCGGTTGTAAGTTATTTTCTTTTCTTGATATTCGATGTATAAGTCAGTGGGCTTCAACAATTCACTGCTGACCAGAGGCTTCTTAAGTACAGATGTTTGTAGCTGGGGTTCACCTTATCAGAATTTATCACAATTTTGTTCTCATTTGTTTTAACCCTTCTGAACTTTGACTGCCTAAACTGTTGTAGGTATTATATGAGGTGGGGTTTCCCTGAGACAGATAACGGGAAGTTGCAACCATGTTCGTGGAAGAATCTCTATATTGAGGTATATGGCATTGCCCTACTTCTTGTTATTGAATTGTTATTAAATTATTAATGATTTCCAATATTCACTTGGGATAAAATGGGTTACTGACTTAACAGTTTTGTTAACATTAAAAGAATTCACAAGATTTGTCTAGATTGCTTTACAATATTACATTACTTGAATTTTATGATTACCTTTTATTTTTGTATTAAGAGAAAGGAATTATAAAAACATGCTTCCTGAAAACTAACCAAGAGCTTGGTGTGCAATTGTATCCAATCCCATACTAAGCAGATTGGCTACAAAAGATTGGTCTTTGGTAGTGCCATGGAATTTTTACCCAGATATACTGCCATCATTTACCTGGGAAATTATCAAATAATAAAAATAGAGTGTTTGTTCCTGTGAAATTGTCCTGTCAATTATCTAGTATTGCTTGCAAAATTTTAAGAACTGATGTCCAAGTGACCATACAACTGTCTAAGTTTTGAGCTGGGACAGAGATAAGAAACCTGGACTCAAAGCAATTATTGTTTATTATCTGTATTGGTATTCTTTTCAGCAGGATCTCCCATATGGGAGTAACGCTCGTGCAACAGATCTAGGGACACACTCTGTCATGTTCACAGCCTTCACAAAAATAAATGCAGCCTTAAATAACAATTAAACCTGGGCGGCAGCAAACAAATGGAGGAGGACCGACTAGTGTTAGGGGAAATTTAAATATTTGAAAGAGGGCCGACTGTTATTATGGAGAAATTAATTATTTGGAAGAAGGCCGACTGAGACTAGTCAAGGCCAGACTAGTTTAAAGAAAATATAATCACCAACTATTATTTAAGTTTATTTGAGGGCCTTTCTTGAAGAGATGCATCCCTTCCAAAGGAGATGATGCTAATGAAAAGATGTAACCTTTTCACAAACAAAGATATAGAAGGGGAGACACTTCATTTGTAGAGGGCATTGAACGATCAATGAAAATAAGCAGAAAAATAATTGAAAGCAGAACTAGAATTAATATTAGCAGCAATACTGATTAAGAGATAAATCTGATAAAGAAGTAGAATTATTGATCTATGCATATGTGTTCATGCAATATAGATACTAGCAAAAATTATTGATCTTTATGAGTAATCTAAATGCTTCTTTTGTTATAAACGTGTAATGGAATTGCTGGATGAATGGGTTGGTGGAGTTGATTGTTCCACTCCGATCAATGATCTCCCAAATATGGGCAAATCTATTTGTATCCCCCCTGTAATGGTTTTGGATAGCCTCTTTGTCCCAATCCATGACCTCATAAATATATCCCATTGCATTTTTCTCACAATCCACTATGCGTAAAACCCTCACCAATGGCTTAGTTACCTACAAAGTACACAACATAAGCAAATTTAAATTACATCTTACATTGAAGCAAAATACTTTTAAAGTTTAAAAGAAAGGATTCAATTTGAAAATTAAATTAAGTTGAAGTTACCGCGACAATCTCTATAGCTCTAGTTACAAAATCACCATCAAAAACTATTTCTGCGATCCTTTCTGCATTGGCCTTCTTTGAGTAGAGTCTACCCATGGTTGACTCACAAGCATTTGCTTCAAGGGAGTCGATAAACTAGAAATACACTGCAATGTTTGAAAATTAGTTGCAAACCTTGTAGCACACGATTACACAATGTCTTTCTTCTATAATTGGTGGACAACATTTGCTATGCCCACCTTTAAAACAACCTCCTTCAACATTAAGCTCAATTTTTTTGCTTCTTTATTGTGTTGGAGGCATCAATTTACTTTAAAAAATCCAACTCACCATTTGAAGCCACTAAATAATTGGGAGTGCGGTCCCTTCCATTTGTCCACCTATTTGAAAGAATTGTGCATCCAAGCTTTTGCCATTGCTTCATTTGATCTTCCACATTTTGTTTTACGTCTAAAATAGCATCGTGGAGCCACTTGCCTCTCGTATCTTTTGGAGTGAGATCCTTGTACCCTTTCCTTGCAACTATCAATGTTGTCACCAAACACTCCCAATACAAACTCCTTGCCATGTTGAAGGGAAGGTTGTTATGATACCAAAAATTTTCACAAGCCTTATTTGTTTCTTGGTGCACCTCTCTATTCCACCTAGTAGATTCCAATGGAAGTTGTGATCCTAGTACAATTTTAGGCATAAAAACAGGTTGCAAACCAACTTTGCTCGAAGTGGATGAGGAGGATGGGACACATATGTGGACCGCCACTAGAGCCCACGGTGCCTTGCGTATCCATATTAGATTCTCTTGACAAATTAGGAGCAATGGAGTCTTGTATGGCTGATTGTGCCTTTGCCCTCTCCAATTTCTTTTCATCTAGTGTTGCAAGAAGGGTATCACGACAAGGAATGCCTGCAAGATGGTATTTGAGGTGATTGATTCCTCCACGAAGCCTCTTTGTGCACTAGGTACAAATAAGAGTCCCTTGTATTGGTCCCATTATGCCAATTCGACAAGGGGATCTCCTTCCAACAATTGACGAGCACTTGCTAAGTTCGAACTAGATGTAGATCTAGTTGCCATTGTGATTATATATTAACCTACAATATCAATAGCAACAAAAATTGTGATTTAGTGATTTAATTTTTCTTTTTAATATTCTAGAAAAATTACAAATCATTCATAAATTTAATTTACCTTTTTTTTGATCGGTGAAAAGTTTGAAGATTTTAATTGTCAAATTGGGTTTTTGCTTGGCTTGAACAAGGGTTGATTACATGTGGAGAACCACCTCCCCAAAGATTCTAGGTGTAACAAGACATGCCCCATTAACACGTCTAAAAATAGAGTCTCGAGCCACGACCCATTAATAGGCTAATCATGACTTTCTACAAACTCCTCCCTTAGTCTGTGATCGGAGGATCATATCAAAAGGCTACTTTGCTTTCTTTTCTCTTTACCCCTTCACTGTTTGCCAACAATCCTCTAACCTTGCATCCTATGTCTGCCACTCCATAGAATTCTCTTGTGGTGTCTTTACCATCCCAACCACACAACTCCTTGCTTGCAGTACTCCTTGCTTGTAGGACTTGATCTTCCGCAAGCATATCCTCCTTGTCTCGGGACACCACAAGTCCCTTTTTCTCCCTACCCTTTTTTGTATCAGTTCCATTCTTATGGTTCAACCATATCACTTCTAGTATTAGCTGCATTAACTCTGCTCAACACCTGTTGCACTTCCAAAAAGTAGGGGTGACACTTGTTCAGAACCTAAGAGTAACTCTCTTGCCTCTCATCCTTTTTCTCCATCAAATAATGTGGGGGGGGGGAAACCTTTTTCCACCAAGATGCTTCTGTAAGTACTTTGTGTTTGACACATTGAGCTGCAATGTGCCTTGTTTGAAAGCATCTTCGACATCTAAAAGGCACCCCTTCATAGTCCAGTGGCTGCACCTAGCATCCTTTCAAAGTTTTAATTGAAATCTCTTCATGGAGTCCAATAGATATGTCCATTTCCACCAAGATTCGTGCAAAGGTCGAGTGTAGAAGGTTTGAAGAGCTTTCACCATAAAAAAACTTCCTATGGAATTTCCTATAGCCTCAAAGCAAGAATCAAACCAAAATTGTAAAGGGGGATTTTGGTAGTCTCACCCATAGATGAACCCTATCAAAGACTTCAGTGGCTGGGTTGAAAGCCGGATGCCATGGTTTCTACATCAACACATGTTTGTCCTCCCAGTACCAATGATAATCACTGAGTATCCTATTCCTATCCTTCACATTTTCAAAAAGCAACAATAAAAAACCCTCTAGCTATAAGATATATTTGAACACACCCATCTAAAATAGGCTCCCAGTCCTCATGCCGTACTAATTGTGTTGATGTATGTTCATCATGGACTCCTTAGGGTAGAAGTTCTATTTCAGATCCTCATCTTCATTCATTCTCCACATTTGAAGTATCATGCATATCAATTTCCCTAATAGATGAGATGCTCATGGTGGAATGAGTAGTATTAGACTTTTGTTCTTTACTTTTTGCTTCCTTATTGGCAATCTCCCTATCCTTAGTATCTCTTGCTTGTGAACCTATACCTTGTTCTTCCTCTTCCTAGAAACTTGCACTTCCCCATCACTAGTCACTTCTTCATTACTTTTCATCATTTCATCCTCTTCGAAAGAAGATTCTTCATCCTCCATTTTCTCATATGTTAAAGGAACACCTTGCTTCTTAGCTTGTTAATTTGATGCTCCGTCCATTCCCTTGAATAATCAATCGCTTTTCTCATCAATATGTTTAAGTTTGTCATTTTAGGCTATGACCAACTTGGTGCTAGAACAAGTTTATCTTTGTCTGGTTCATGTTGAGGATGTATGTGGTTTCCATTGTCTTTTACTTGATTAAATTAATGTATCTTTTAGACACAAATTGTTCTCCCTAACATAATTTTCTATTGGCACAACCCTTGCATCTCCTTCTGAGGCAAGTGATACATTTCATTTGTTTGACATTGTAAATAAGTTTTGTAAATGAGGTTGATTATATTGACGCGCTTCCTGTTTTTATTGGGTAAACTATTTTTTTTGTATTATATTTGTTGATGATTTGTAGCATCAGTCGAAAAAATCACATTATTGAAATAATAAAACACAAGTATTCTCCATATGTCAAGATTATTATTTTTTTTTGATCAGTTATGTCAAGATTATTATTAGCATAATTAATAATGTAATAATTATTATGTATATACATATGTATACATAAATATAATAAAGAATGGCTTCTTTATTATATATATGATTGCATATATATATATATACATAAGTAATTGAGAAATTATTATAATTATGTTAACCAACTATGAGAATATAATAATGTTTATGAATACCAATTGGTTTAAATCAAGAATCGACTAACAAGTTGAGACCGCTACAAGAGGAGTCATGTCCCTTCGTGGACATGGCTCCACATTACCATATATATGGTACATGGTTGGGGTCGATAAGATGTACGTACACAAAAATCAATAAGTAAAGCATCCTCGACCACTGTGATTATAATATATGCAGTTCGGATTTCATATCTAAATTAATATTAAATTCACTGAATTTAATAGTGATATAGTTATCTGCAATTAATTATATATATATGTTTAATCAGAGTTGTGAGATAGAACTCTGATCATCAAATTTAAAATTCTACCATATACAAATATGATCCAAATCTAACATGGTATCAGAGCAGGTTTAGGAAAAAGATCAGATTAGATTTTAAATAAAGCAATCTAACATACATATTTTTGGTAAATATTATATTTTACAAAATGGTGAAAGGAGTTAGACTTGAAGACAAACTTGAAGAAGCTTCAAACTTTGTAGCTTGGAAATTTCGAATGATGCTTACATTAAAAGAGCACGAGTTAAATACAATGGTAGAAAATGCAGACCCTGAACCCAGTGGAAAAGATGAAAAGATTCAATGGGAAAAGAACAACACCAAAGTAATGAAATTATTGGTAGACGGAGTGAAAGATCACATAGTGCCTATTATCACCAAATTAGACTCAACATATGCTATGTTCAAAGCCCTAGAAGACACGTTCGAGGTCAACAACACTAGTAGGGTTCTTGCTCTTAAAAATCAACTTCACCACATGAAGATGAATCAGGGAGAGACTATGACCTCATACTTTATGAGGATAACAGATTGAAGAAATCAACTCCACAATTGGTCATACTTTCGATAGTAAGGAATTAACAATGATAGCTCTAAATGGACTTCTTGTCTCATGGGAATCATTTATTCAAGGAGTAAGTGCTCTTTCCAAACTTCCTAAATTTGACCAATTGAAAACTTAATGCATTCAAGAAGAGTCTAGATTAATGACTAGAGGGATCAATATGAATTCCACAAAGGAAGACATTCAGATTCTAACCACTCAATCTCACAAAAGAGGGAAGAAGACTAACTTCAAAAGGAAAAAGGACAAGGACACATGTGGGAAACAATCATTCAAGAAAAGGAGGGACCTATCTAAAGTGCAATGCTATAGATGTGATAAATAAGGTCATCTTTCAGTGAAGTGTCCCGATTTACCTAAATCCCAAGCTTCCTTCGCTGAAGTCAGTAAAACAAGCATGAATACAGAATTCAGAGAAACTTGTATTTTACTCCGCTCTATCTAGTCAAGTTTCAAACAGCTCAAATACTTGGGTGATAGACAGTGGGGCTTCCCGACACATAGCAAGCTTCAGAGAACATCTAGATTCCATAGATGAAAATTCTGATGAAGTAACTATTGGAGACGATACAAATTATCCAGTAAAGGGAATTGGGACCTGCACCATCAACCTCAAAACATGCATCTCACTCCAACTCACAGGTGTACTATTTGTACTCGGGATCAAAAGAAGTTTAGTCTCCATTTCAACACTCGAAGACAAAAGGTATAAAATTACTTTCATGGAAGGGAAAGTAGTAGCTTGGCCCAAGAACTCAAACATCAAGAATGCTCATACTATTGGAACAAGCCATGGATGCCTCTACAAGCTATGTACTTCACCCTCTCAAGTCTTAATCCATGAGTCAACCAATGCAAGTGAAATTTGGCACAGGAGACTTGGAAATTTTCATTTTTGTGGCTTACCCTCTTTAGAGAAGATGGTAACAGGACTACCTAAGCTCAAACCTGAACATGAATGGGTTTGCAAAGGTTGTGCATTAGGGAAGAAAACCAAAAGTACCTTTCACAATAGTGAAAGTAAATCTAAAATTGTACTAGAACTTGTTCATTCTGATTTATGTGGACCTATGTTTATTCCCTCCATAGGAGGATTTTTGTATTATATTATCTTTGTAGATGACTACTCTAGAAAGACATGGATATGCTTTCTAAAATGTGAAGAGTTTGAAGAAATTCTTATAAGGTTTAAAGAATTTAAGGCTCTAGTAGAAAATATATGAGGGAAGAAAATTAAAACACTAAGAACAGACAATGGAAGGGAATACACTTCAGAAAATTTTCAAAGCTTTTGTAAAAATGCTGGGATTAAGAGGGAGTTCATTGTTCCCTACAACCCTCAACAAAACGAAGTTGCGAAACGAAAGAAGAGAACTATTGTTGAGGCTGCAAAAGCCGTGATGCGTGATCAAAACCTAGAAACTTATTGTTGGGTTGAAGACTCTAGTACTGTCGTATACATCCAGAATAGATGCCCACACTCATATCTAGAAAACAAAACCCTTGAAGAAGCATTCACTAGAATTTAACCTAATATAAGTCACCTGAGAATATTTGGCTGTCCAGTTTACATTCACATTCCTAAAGGGAAATGATCTAAATTAGAACCTTCCGGGAAGAAGAGAATTCTTGTTGGGTATAGTGAAACTTCTAAAGCCTACATAGTTCACATTCCAGGGCAAAGACACATTGAACTAAGCAGAGATGTGATATTTGAAGAAGATATTGCATTTAAAAGATCCAAGGATGAAAATGAAATAAATGATGAAGATCCTCAAAAGGATCCCTCTCTTGAGATTCAGAGGGAGACTCAAGAAATCATAGAAGACAATAATTTCATTGAACCCATGGATATCTTTGACGAATCTAGAGTAAATAAGAAAAGACCTCTATGGGCTAGGAAGATGATTGAAGAAGCAGGAATATATGCAACCCCTCCAGGAACTTTCAGAGAAAGCAAAAGACCAAATAGATTTTCCAGTTATGTTGCACTCATGAGTGAACTTATAAATTCAGAGCCTTCAAATGTAGAGGAATCCCTTAAACATCAAACTTGGAAGGATGCCATGACAGAAGAGTATAAATCCATTCTCAAGAATAATATCTGGGATATTGTACCCAGAGCCAAAGATAAATTAGTGGTCTCTTCCAAGTGATTATTTAAAATCAAACATGTAGTAGATGGAAGCATTGAAAAACACAAGGCTAGGTTTGTTGCAAGAGGTTTCTCTCAGAAAGAAGGTATTGACTATGAAGAAACATTTGCTCCAGTTGCCAGGTATACCTCAGCCAGGGCTGTAATTGCTTTTGCTGCAGCTAAATGATGGAAAATTCATCAAATGGGTGTAAAGACTGCTTTCCTAAATGGTGTGATTGAAGAAGAAGTATACATAGGACAACTTGAAGGATTTGTTGTGCATGAGAAACAATCTCATGTCTACAGATTGAAGAAAGCACTATATGGTCTCAAGCAAGCTCCTCGAGCTTGGTATGAAAGGATATATTATTATCTACCAAAACTTGGTTTCTCTAAGAATGATGTAGACCCAAATCTCTACTTCAAGGTAATAAATGAAGATATGTTGATTTTGATTCTTTATGTTGATGATTTATTCATCATAGGAGAAGATCATCTCATCTCTAAGTGCAAACAAGATCTTGCATCTGAATTTGACATGAAGGACTTAGGAGTTCTTCACTACTTTCTAGGTTTAGAAGTATGGCATCATGCAAATAACATTATTCTAAATCAAGGGAAGTATACTATTGACATCCTGAAAAGATTTGGGATGATGGATTGCAAGCTTATGTCTACTCCGATGGAAACAAATCTGCACAAGCTAAAAGAAGCAACTATTGACTCAGAAATTGCAGATCCTACCCTCTACAGACAGATAATTGGATCTCTAATGTACTTGGTAAACACCGGACTAGATATTTGTTATGCAGTGAATGCACTTAGTCAGTTCATGTGTGAACCAAAGCAATTACACTTAGTAGCAGCTAAACACATCCTAAGGTATCTTCGTGGCACAATTAGATTGCTTAAGATACAAAGATGTAGATCTTAACTTCCATGGGTACACTAATTCAGATTGGGCTAGAAACATTGTGGATTAGAAAAGCACCTCAGGATGTTGCTTCAGTTTAGGATCAACTATGATATCTTGGTTCAGTAGAAAGCAATCGTCATTTGCTCAGAGCTCCACAAAAGTAGAGTATATTGCAACATCTATGGGAGCACGAGAAGCAGTATGGTTGAGAAAACTTCTAGTTGGATTATTCGGAAAACCACTAGATCCTACCATCATCCATTGTGATAACTAGAGTTGCAGAAAACTCTCCTTGAGCCCAGTATTTCATAACAGATCTAAACACATTGAGATACCTTATCACTACATTAGAGATATGGTGGAGAAAATGTAGTTGAGTTGAAGTATGTCAGTACAAATGACCAGACAACAGACATCCTCACCAAACCTCTTGCGAAAACGAAGGTAGAATACTTCAGACGTAAGCTTGGTATGGTTGTAATTGCTGAGAATAAGTTTGAGCATCTTTGATCATTGTACTAATAAAATATTTCTATTTTATCATGAGTGCTATTTCATGACTTTATGGGCCCTGTGTACATCATGAAGAAGTGACGACTTCTAAATGATTATCACTTGTACTTCTGGTAGTTATTGCAAGGTGACGATCTTACAATAACTTGATCTTCTATTATGATGGATATCATATGGTTGATATCTAAGTAGATCATGATAGATCATATCTTGTAAATCAATATCAATTGAGAAATAGATATCGTCATATAGATATCTACAAGTTATATTTGTTGATATGTGTGGCCTTTTTGGAAAGATCACATCAATGACATGTATGCTGAGATGAATAATAAATAATATACCCATTATTTATTATTTATCTCAACATACATCTCATTAATTGTTGTATTAAACTCTGAATGAAAGATAAGAAACATCTTTTAGAGGGACGACTTCATATTGTGCAAAAGGGACGACTTGTGTTAATACTATGTGAAATATACTTATCCGATTCAGTGTGGCCTTTACCATTGATGTTGAGGTGTATCTAACATGTCAAGGAAATTCGCTCTATAAGCAGATCCAAATTTGATGATTTGCAACAGTCATACATTACATATGAATTTAATCATTTCGCATTCATTATAGAAGGAAATCTGGAGGAGTCTACTGGATGATCATTGAGGACAAATTCAAGGAGAATTGGACAGCATAAACTTGGTACTATCTCTTCATGTCTTTGTCAATACCTTATTATGTTTTTGGTTTTAAAAGAACACCTATAGATTGCAAACCCTAGGTAGAAATCTTAAAATATTAACATGGTATCGGAGCTATGGTGGGAAAAAGATCATTCAGATCTAAGGGATTCAACATTATCTTTTAAAACCTTCAAATTGGGCCTATGGTTATTACATCTACATTCAACTCATGTAAACTACTCCATGATTTCTTCAAATAAATCTGATTCGATTATCATCAAGGCTCCGCCAATGCACTAGTAAGGTACAGTTGGTAAGGCAACAAACATTTTATAGAGGGTAAAGAATATCATATGCAAGCGATTTATCTAATATTCACAAAATCTGGGCAGCTTCATGGCGATCTAAGCACATATCTAGGTCTGATCTAATTACACCTAGGCGTGCATACAATATAAATTCAGGACTGCAATATATACAAAATCCGGTGAGCATGCAAAGATTAAGGTCTAGTGAATACTATCTATATATGAACACAACAGAAGTGTGATTGACAAATAACCCGCAACATATAAGATATTCATGCAGTCAGAACATTTACGATCTTCTACTTTGAGAGGCTACTTGAACTTGAGGTCATAGATTTGCTTCACTATTCGGAGATCCTCATCAAATCAAATTAATACATATTAATATCTACATTTTTGCTTGGAATTCAAGTACCTATCATTGATAGACAAGTGTTCAGGGTCGCAAACATGGGTATAATCATATCAGCTCATCGAACTTCAGGAATGGGAGAAGGGTGCGAAGATACAAACATATATAAAAGAACAATGCAGAGGATTCGAAAGGGAACCCACGTAAACCAATAAGAGGGTGGTCTTGCAATAACAACTTTAGAATACTTAATGTTATATGCTGGGAGAATATTCTATGCGCAAGAGAATAATACAAACTTAGTGAATTCATCACCATCACAAGGACTTACAACCTATATATTTTTGGAGAAATTATGAAAACTACAATATTGGATATCGCCTTGTCTAAGATGAATTTGAAGTCTTGTGGATTTAGATAGGTAGAATGTGATTATTCAATGAAAAGATATTTGAATAATATGCAGGATTGTCAATCAATAATTTCGAATTTGATAACATTGCAGAGATAAATAAGAGACCCTAGTCAGTAACGTCTCTGCTGAAGATAATCACAAGACCATGTGAGCAACCATTTCTGCTACTACTTATTGTTGTTACACTGAACCATCATGAATGCTAATATGGGTCTGTTAATGCACAATGGTATGAATCTCGGTGTAGCCTATGAATTTAACCTCGGTATGAATAATGGTAGAGTATATTATATATTCTATGGATTAGAATACTAAAATTAGTAGAAAGGATCAGAATTGATTCAACATGGGTAAAAGAAAGTCATGTCATATGTGAAGTATGGGAGTTATAGTGAGGTCAAGAAACCAACTCGGGAAATTATGTAAGGTCCCAGTTGAGCAACATCATCCTTTGCTCTAAACATCAAACATATAAGCCAACAACAATGTAACTAACTTCAAAACCCACTCAAGTTTTGTGGCAAAAATCTTGGAATAGTAAAGCAAAGGAATAACCCTAAAATAAAGATCCTTACAATCAAGATTAAGAGGGAGAAATCAAGAAGTTAATAAACCCGAGGGAGCAAATAGAAAACATATCAACTCTTGATTCAGAGGGAGTTTAGTAATACATAAAGAACTATCAGATGATTAAGACTCGTAACATAGTACCTAAGGAACATATTCAACTTCAAAAAGAGCAAATAAGAGAACATGTCAACTATTGATTTAAATCACATCAACCCCTTGCTAAGAACAAAATTGAGCATTTTAGAAATAAACTTGGCATGGTGAAAATATGAGTATTTTGTTATACTAACATATTCATACATTTGTTTTTTGTAGGCATTGCATATTTGAGCGTTGAGGCTCTTGCATATTTGAGCGTTGAGACTCTGTGATTATACTTTACATCATGAGATATTCTTGGGACTTGATATGATTGATTACTTCACCTAACTACATTATGTTGATTATGAGATTTATTTTGATCTTCCCTCAAGACCAAGAGGGAGTGTTGATATTTGTGACCTTTTCGGAAAAGATCAAATCAATGACATGTATGCTGAGATGAATAATAAATAATATACCTATTATTTATTATTTATCTCAACATACATCTCATTAATTGTTGTATTAAACTCTGAATGAAAGATAAGAAACATCTTTTAGAGGGACGACTTCATATTGTCCAAAAGGGACGACTTGTGTTAATACTATGCGAAATATACTTATCCGATTCTGGTCGGCCTTTACCATTGATGTTAAGGTGTGTCTTTTTGAATGTCTTCACACACACACACACACACACACACACACATATATATGTGACCTATGGTGTGAGTTATCTGAGACATAGAAGACATAACATGTCAAGGAAATTCGCTCTATAAGCAGATCTGAATTTGATGATTTGCAACAGTCATACATTACATATGAATTTAATCATTTCGCATTCATTATAGAAGGAAATTTGGAGCAGTCTACTGGATGATCATTGAGGACAAATTCAAAGAGAATTGGATAGCATAAACCAGGTACTATCTCTTCATGTCTTTGTCAATACCTTATTATGTTTTTGGTTTCAAAAGAACACCTATAGATTGCAAACCCTAGGTAGAAATTTGAAAATATTGAAAATATTGTATTGATATACCATGGTGGATTAACATCTGTAAACAAACCATGAATAATGTCCCTATGGTAGGTATCACACGAGTGAGTGATACTTGTGCACATACCTTATGGCATCATGAGTACTTGGTGAATATCATGAGATTTGATATTCAAAGGCCATTACTTTGAGTACTTGGTAAATATCACGAGACTTGATATTTGTAGGCCATTACTCCTGATATCATGAGATAATATCATTATGGTGGATGTCACAAAAAAAACTGATATCCGTAAACATACCATAAAATTCTGATATTACATTGAGGTAATATCTCTTCCACACCTTGTGTGACTCTACCTCATTATTCTGCAATTATCCTCCCTAGCTAAGAGGGAGTGTTGATGATTTGTAGCATCAGTCGGAAAAATCACATTATTGAAATTATTAATGTTTGTAGCTTCAGTCGTATGATCATTTAGAATACATATAATATATGTTGATTAATAATAATATATTATATATGTTATATTATTATTAATCATATGAAATTTAATATTTATTATTAATCTATTATATTATTCTAAATTAATAATTGATTGATGAAACATTATAAGATTGATTAAATTATAATTAATGGGAAGAGGCATGTCCTTTCAAGGACATGCCTCTCTCTCTCTCTCTATATATATATATATATATATAATCATTTGTCATTATATTAATCTCAATAATAGTGAACAGACATGTCCCATGAAGGGACATGTCTCTCCTAGCCTCATTCCCTATATAAATGAAAGAGAGATTGTTGCATTTGAAAAACACATACAACATAGAGTGCTATTACATTTGCAGCTATCCTAAAAACTTAACATGGTATCAGAGCCAGACGGCAAAGTAAGGGAGTAGTTTGTTGATGGTGAATGTACGACTGTCTCAGAAAATACAGTCTCAGTAAAAGGACCATATCTCACAAATCCACCGTTGGATTTTGCTAAATTTTGGATATGTTGGTGAAAAACAAATTTTAGAGAATCTCACCGAAGCGATTAGAGAACAATTCTTGGATTCAAAAGTTATGAAGGAATGTGTATGGGTCTATGTGAAATTCTTGAAAGCGACTTTCATTAAAGAGATATATAAATTTGTTATGATTGTGGTCAAGCCTTAACAAAGAAGTGCATATTCAAGGAAGGGTGTCTCTTTCTAGAAAGAAATAATCAATTATAGAGTGTCATCTCTCTTGGAGCAATCAAGTCATTTCCTAATAAGACATGAGAATTGTTCAACGATATAAGAGTGGGAATTGTACATTGTGGGGGGAGAATAATAACCAATGTTGTATTTCCATTTGAACCATCCTTAGTGGGGAGATAATTAAAATGGGAGATGTCTCTCAAATAATCTGAGAAGGTGTTTTATGATTTGGATGTATATGGACCTTCATTGAAGCAACTTGTGTCAAGGATGTTGATGCACAAATAAGTATTTATTATCCTTGAATATTACATTTATCTACTCATTATAGTCTCTCTCATTTGTATTTCTATACATACTATAAGAGCTATTTGCCTTGATCTTTTTTGGAGATGCTCTTGTAGGAAAAAGAAGATTGATATCAGATTCAGAGGGAGTCTGACTCTTCAGAGGTAACTTTGGACGAGGAGCTAAGAAGATTGATATCAGACTCAGAGGGAGTCTGACAGTTCATCTTAAGCAATCTTGGATGATCAACATATTGATATCTGCTCAATGAGTTCTTCTTTGTGAGAGAAGTTCGAGGTGAAATCCCTTGTTTTCACCCTCTGTGCTGAGGCATGATGGATGTCATGTGTGCGACTCCATATTTTTAATTGGCCTGCTCCTGTGTACATCATGAGGAAGTGATGACTTCCAAATGATTATCACTTGTATTTGTAAGAGTCATTGAAAGGTGATGATCTTATAGTAACTTGACCTTCTATTGTGATAGACATTGTGTGATGGCTGAAACAGATCACAATAGATGATTTCCTGCATGGTGGATTCAGTTCCTTAAACAAACCATTGACCTTCTATTGTGATAGACATCGTGT
>MU226673.1:1140419-1175260 GCA_018584345.1 Thuja plicata
GAATGAGCAGAGGCACTGGTCTTTTATTTTGAATTATTGAGTTTATATGTGAAGTCAGAAAATCTATCAATTCCTTCTTACAAACCTCAAATCCATTATTTAAAATCATTACACAAAACAGTTAATTTAAACATTCAGCATTCAATTTCATATTGATCGAGTTCGAGGAAGTTGCCTGCCGAAGAACTCACCAAAGCTTAAATTCACTATAGAAAAGCCTTGAACCGGACAGTCAGCGTTTGAGGTGAAGGTCTACCCGCCTGGGTGTTGCGGAGCCTAAAGTGCAGGGGAATCAAGGTGGTTCTCGTTCATTGGCCAGAATTGATTGTGGAATCCTATGGGAGAAGTGGCAAGCTCTTGGATTTCCAATCTACAGTTTTGGGAACCAACAGTAAGTAAATTAGCATGGCCGATATGATTGATTTCAGCATGGTGGATCTCCTAGCCCAAGAGAGCCATCTGCCTTGCTAAGAAGAAAGTCGAGTATCCTTCTTTTGTTTAAGTGGGTCCCAAAGCTTTCTTGGTTGAAGCCCCTTGACTAAGAGGAGTCCCAGATAAATACAAGGGAGTTCCCTTTTCTTGAAATCCAAAATTCTTGGCATTTCTAATTCCTTCCTAGGTGGGGTATGAAAGAAAAAGATTTCAGAATTAGCTTTGCTCATCTCCTCTCCTAAAGCCTGGGAGTATTGGCTCAAGATGGCGTTCATATGAGCGTTCATATGAAAAGCCTCTTTCCTTTTTGCTGCACCAAAGAGCATTGCGTCATTATTGTTGGTGTGTGATAGATGGAAGGGTCCTGGTGACCTCCACTCCTAAGTTGCCTTCCACAATCGATTTACCAAAGGCTCAACCCAAAGCTTCTACCTGTTGATGTGAGTATTGTGACCACTCCAACATGCAGAAAAATACTAAGTATTCTATCCTCTCTTGAACAAGGAAACTTCAAAAGCTAAACAATGTAACAAATTTGTGATCAAATGAAGCAACCCTAAGGTTTACGCTGCATACTTTCCGCTTTATGTTGGATATAACTCAGTTGAATGATGTGATATGTTGGTAATGACATGGGGAATTGCGCTATTCTTCTTGGAGTTTATCAATTCTTCTCCTCAAAGTGGCTAGAAGTTGGAACACTAACTTGACTTCAAATAAAGATAAAAGGGATGAAGGGTTTAGAGAAATCTAAGCTATTCCTAAGGACAATGATATTAATGGATTATGCTTAGATGATTGAATTCCTATAACCAAGCTTTCCTTCGCCAAATGAAACAACTACCCAAAGATGATGCAAACTCCAAATATTACAAAGGATTTTCACATTGCCAACATTCATCCAAATACCATATATTGTCGCAATCCAAATGAACATCCACAATCGAACTTAGTATTTAATCAAGTCCAAACTAACCTTACACTGCTACTTGCAATCAACAAGCAACAAAAGGTATGGACATCGAATTCATCATTCATCTTCACATTTCTCCATTTTAATCAATGAACTTGAACTCAACTATGAGAAGTATAAACCATGCAAAATGTTGAAATAGCACATAGAAATTCACCATATCTTCAATGCTTCTTGCTCCTAATAGTAAAGACTCCTTTACAAATGAGAAGGCCAAGCCTTTTATAGACCTCTCAATTACAATGAAGGGCCCAAATTGATTTGAAATCAATGGCCAAGATAATTTTAAAAAATCCTAATTATAGTTTGCTACAACCACCACTTACAAACATTTCATGTCATTTAATAGGAGAATTACATTGCTTTGGAATACATATCCTTTTGAGGTTGAACCAATGAGAAAATTCATTGTGGTAATACATTAAATGCCTTCCACATGTCCACTTGTGGATGAATTTGATTGGATGAACTCGGACATGTCGACTTGGAATCTTTTGATTGGTTAAAGATGAATAGGTGCCACCTCAGCATGCTTATCTTGTAAACTTTATTATTTCATCCCAATGAAGAGATATCTTTTGATACTCCACATTTTAACTCTTTGATAAATTGTGATGATTCATCTTCCCAAATCGCTTCATCTTCATGAATTTCCATCCTCTTCGTTTTGGGAATCTTCTCCTTGAATTGTTCTTGATATCTTGACCTTGGTCCTTCATGTCTTGAACTTGTCAACCTTCATGTTGTTGGACCCTTCTAATTGGTCTTGGATTTCCAAAGAAAATTCAAGATTATGATAATCTTCCTTCATTTGTAGACTTGTCTTGCATTCATATTCCTTGTTGAGATGTGAATCTTGTCTTTGCTTCATCGCATAAGTTGATCACCATCATGATCACCTTCTTGATGTGTTGATCTTCTTTCTTTGGATTTCTGATGGTTCCGCCATGTTGTAATTGCTTTGTTGAAGTTGTGAAGTCCCTTTCCTTCATGATGACATGATCTTAATGTTGATCTCCACCATCCATCATTCATGCACGGACTTGAACCTTGACTTCTCTGTGTTATAGTTGCATCCTTCACCATTCCATGTAATCATTCCTGCAAGAGAGAAGAGGATCCTTAGATCACAATTTTTGTAATGAAACCCCTATCTTAGTGGAGTGGAATGAATTTGTGATATGAAATGAAGTGCAAACTCTTGCATTTCTAACTTAAGTTGAAGGACTCTAAATAATTTCCATGAAATTCATTCTTCAATGTAAAGTAATAACATCAAGAATTCTTCAATTTTGCTTCACAAACCTCTTTGAAACCCCAACTTTCACCAATCTGCACAAAGTTTCCAGAAAATTGAACTCTAATGCATTCTGATCTCTCCTTTTGTAATCTGGAAGCATCACTTTCATACTTTGGAAATTCTGGAAGTGACTTGGAAGATTCCCTAAAACTAATCTCAAATAACTTCACTTTCAGATTTAAATGATGTTTTCTTCTTCTAAAGTCTGGGAATGGTCAATTGAATAAAAGAATTCGCTCTTCATCATGTATCTTTGCACTTCTTGATTGGAAGCCCATCTTGATTATGATTTAAAATTTCATCCGTGCTGAAGTTCGCCAAGATATGCCTTGAATTTGCTCCTCAACTTGATGGAATTCACACCTTTTGTGCCCTAATTTGATTCCTCCATATCAATTCTGATTTTCTGGATGTTTTGAACTTGTTCTTTCAGATCTAAATATCTGACAAAATTTTATCTTTGTCTTGATGTAATCCGCCTTCGAATCTGCCCTTCTGCTCTCAAATCTGATCTGATTCGCCCCTCTAGGTCTGCTTTTAATTCACTAGGGTCTGCCTGAATTTTATCCAATTTGCCTCTCAGTTCAAATGGATTTTCGAAATTAGATCTGGAACTCGCACTGAAGTCTACAGCCCGACTTTGCATTTTCCTTTACAAATTTGCAGCCCCTGTTGGCAATTCTGATTTAATTTTGGTTGAAATCTGATGCACTACCCTTTTGGCCTGGGAATTTCACCGTAAATTCTGATGTAAAGTCGCCTTGATCTGATGTGAATTTATCTTGATTCTGGGAAATTTGCACTTCATTTTATAAATCTGCCTCTCCCAAAGTGCTTGTTATTTTTCAAATCGCTTCTCAAATAGATCAAGTTCGCATGTATCTCTGCTCTGCTCTGCTAGTGATCAATTTTTGTTTTTGAATTGTGGTTGAAGTGCCTCCCTTTGTTCATCCTATATAGCCTCAAGTGGCGATCAATGAAAGGTTGTGTCTATTCACCCAAGTGTTAGGAACAAGGCAACACGCACAACTAAGGGGGGGGGGGTGAATCAGTTGTGTCCCAAACTCTCAAACTGTATCCAACTTATTAACTTTAGTATCAGATCTGAAAGATAAACATAAATGCAAGATCACAAAACATAAATCAACACATAACACCAAGATTTTTGACGTGGAAATCCGGTTAAGGGAAAAACCACGGTGGAGATCAAACTGACAAGATGGTGTACTCTGTTAAAAGCATTATGCCCTGTTAGGAGTATTACAAAAGGGGAATGCACATGCATTCAGGCACACTGCCTAGAGCTCACTAGTCAAATTCATCAAAGGGTTCAACCCAAAGGAAGGCTCACTGCCTTACAATAATCTTTGATTACAAATCACAATGGACAACAGTCCACAACACACAAACTGACTGATAGCATCTCAGTTATGCCAATACAGTTCCAATAAAGTACAAATCTCTGCCTCAATTGCAGATTCCACTCATACCTATTCGCACACCACCTGTACTCTCTCTTCTTTTCACAATCACAAATGATTGCATTCTTTATATTCATTACATCAATTTATCTCTACTAGGTTGGCTAGGGACCTTATTACAAATATTAATTCATTATAGCTCAATACACAATATGATCCATTGAATGTCGGCTAAGACATAGCAATGATCAATAACATCTTCGAACATGCTCTAGATCCATAAATCACGCAACGATCCTTCGCAACATGCTACACCATCAAATCGGCCAAGAAAAGTAAGAATAGCAACATGCCACATGAAAATCACCAAATCCGATCACATAATCCAATGATCCAGCAACACGAATAGGACGTGATCTAGAAGCATCAAAAAGCAACATGAAATGCCACGACATCAACAAGAACAACTATGTCTTAAAATTCACAATTATCTCGCACTGTTCATCAGGAACATTAATCAACAACCTCTATCACAAAATAAAAGTAGCTTGCTAACATCCAAATCACGAACCACTCAAGCTGAGGACATAAATCCATGTCTTAAACTCACCACCAGGTTAGCAACCAAGATTATTGCATAACCGATCCACATCAATCCAATAATTGTAACACTGTCTCTTTCTGAACAACCAAAATATTAGTCTCTAATAAATCAATCATAGCTCACTGAAATCAACATGCAAACCTCTGTAAATTGACATAGGTCAACTACAAACATCCCTTAAACCATATGTACGTTCACATCATCTAATATTCAATACAGTAGCCACACCAATCAAATCTTCTCACTAAACATACTAGGAACACTGTCACTAACAATAGGAATATGTTGACATCAATGACAAAACATCAATGTCAACACATATATGCACAATATTCAACAATCTCCCAACAATCTCCCCCTTTGGCATTGATGGTAACATATGATGTGAAAAACCAAATCAATGCACAAAGAAACCATATCAACAATACTACCAACAATATCCACAATATCTTTCAGAGTCTCTCGAACAAACTTCCCCAATCAGTAAACAATCTCTCCTTCTTGTTCAATACATGACTTCTCTCTCTATTTACATATGCCTTGTTTTTCACATGACTATCTCTCCCCCTTTGACATCAATGACAAAGTTACATATATGCACTAAGTCATAGAAGCCAAAAATCTGAACAAACATCTCTCTCAAAAATTGAATAAGCATCTCTCCCCCAAATCTGTAAGAGATACCTCATAAGACTAACTACTCCCCCTAAGAAGTAGCCACCAAAACATCAATCCAAAACAATGATAATCTCTGTAAGTACACTGGATTGATGCAAATCAATGCATCTCTAGCTTTGATCAGGAGGGAAAATCACCCCAAGCTTACTTCGGAGATACTCAAAAGTATCCTTTGGCAAGGGCTTCGTGAAGATACTTGCAATCTGCTCTTTTCTAGACAAATTCCAATCTGACTTCTTTTTCACTAACCTTGTCTCTGAGGAAATGATATTTGATAGAAATATGCTTTGTCTTTTAATGCAACACAAGATTCTTTGAAATATTGTTAGCACTTGAGTTGTCACAATAGATATCCATAGGCTCATCAATACTTATTCTGATATCTTTCAACATTTGCTTCATCCATATCACTTGTGTACAATTATTAGCAGCAACAACATATTTAGCTTCAACAGTAGATTGTGATATACAATTTTGCTTCTTACTTGCCCATGAAACTAACCTTTTCCCCAAAAAGAATGCTCCTCCACTTGTGCTCTTCCTACCATCCACATTACCTGCCCAATCTGCATCAGTAAATGCACTCAATGTAAAATCATCATCCTTACCATACCATAAGCCATTATCAATTGTTCCCTTCAAGTATTTGAATATCCTTTTAACAACATGTGATTCCTTCGGTTCTGCTTGAAATCTTGCAACAATGCAAACAACATTCATAATATCTAGTCTAGTTTGTGTCAAGTATAATAAGCCACCGATCATTGATCTGTATCTTGTTTGATTTGCATTAGGTTAATCATCATCCTTTGTTAATTTGCAACCAGTATCCATAGGAGTACCAACAAGTTTTGAATCATCCATACCAAATTTCTTCAATAACTCTTTCACATACTTGGACTGAGATATGAAAATACCTTTACCAAATTGTGTAATTTGTAGGCCAAGAAAGAATTTCATCTCACCTATCATAGACATCTCAAACTCTTTCTGCATCTCATCAGCAAATTCTTT
The DNA here is from genome assembly GCA_018584345.1 of Thuja plicata. NCBI lineage: Eukaryota > Viridiplantae > Streptophyta > Pinopsida > Cupressales > Cupressaceae > Thuja > Thuja plicata. The sequence continues at coordinate 1,146,842 of MU226673.1, forward strand.
ACTCAACTTGTCATTTCCACCAAAAATGATATTATCCACAAAGACTTCAACAATCAAAATATTATCATGATCAACTCTGAAGTATAAGTTACTATCAGTAGTGCCTTTATTAAAATCAATTTTTAATAAGTACTTATCTAACCTTGCATACCAGGCTCTAGGGGCTTGTTTCAATCCATATAATGCTTTCTTCAATCAGCAAGCCATGTCATCTTCATCAGTCAAAGAAAAACCATCAACTTGCTCAATATAGACTTCCTCTTCGAACTCTCCATTTAAAAATGCTGACTTAACATCCATCTGATATACCTTGAAATTCTTGTAAGTAGCATATGCAAGAAACATCCTAACAACTTCAATTCTAGCAAAAGGAGCAAAGGTCTGCTCAAAATCAATACCTTTCATCTGTGAATATCCCTTACAAACATGTTTGTCTTTGTTCCGAACCACTTCACCATCTTTATTCATTTTGTTTCTGAAAACCCATTTAATACCGATCACATTCTTGTTCACAGGTCTGGGAACAAAAATCCATGTCTAGTTCTTCTCAATTTGTTCCAACTCTTCTTCCATAACTTTTACCCAACTTTCATCTTTGCATGCTTCATCAACATCCTTAGGCTCAATCTTAGAAATCAAACAAATTTTATTTCTAGCAATTCTTCCTCTAGTCTGAACACCTTGATTTCTATCACCAATAATCTGTTTTTCTGAATGATTTAACCTTACATACCTTGGAGTCTTCGGATTTGCATTTGTAGCTGACTCGTGTTTCCAACTCTTCCTCATTTGCAGCTTCTTCATTCTGTTCTACCGAACCATTCTGATTCTATTTCTGATTCGGTGCTTGCACTATCTGATTTTCTTCTTCATCATTTGATCCATAACTGCAAGATCTAATAGGTTTTTGATAACTTTCATCCACTTTGACATTAACACTTTCAATTATCTTCCTCAACCTATTGTTATAACATTTGTATGCTTTTCTTTTTGTAGAATAACCAGAAAAGATTCCTTCAGGATCAAATTTCCATAAATCTTCATCTCTTTGATATAATATTTGCTTCCAAAAATTCTAAAGTATTTCACTGTAGGAATATGACCATACCAAAGCTCATAAAGGGGTCTTACCAATACCTTGCTTGATTTGAACTCGATTCAATGTATAGACTGTAGTGCTAACCACTTCTCTCCAATAGATCTATGATACATTTCCTTCAATCAACATAGTCGTTGCAGTGTCAAGGATTTATTAGAATATTATTATATTGTTTATTACATTAATGGTCATCTTAAGTAAATATATATAAAATAGATATATTATATTAGATAAGATCGATTCCTCGATCTTCTGAAGTTTCCTTTAGAAACTTTCTATTTTCTATCTGCTGTAAATTCTTTATATTGATCACATTGATCAATTGTTAATAACAACAATCATTTTTACCAATTACTTTGCGTAATATGGTATCAGAGCAAAATTTTATCTTCGAAAAATTCATAATTTCATTTTTGAAATTATTTTCTTATTAATTTTTTGAAATCTTTTCTTGTGAATTTTTTTGGCTCTTTGTTTCTAGAACTTGGCTAGGGTTTTCGTGGAGATTTTTTCAGAAAATCACGAGTTTTTGTTTCAAGTTTGTAGCTTCTGTTATCCGACCTCGCATTTTTTTGTGGGTCGTTTTTGCTGCACTCCTTGCGCGCGAGTGTTTTCCGCAAATCGCGGCTCATCTTCAAGCATTTTTTCTGCTTGACTCTGTATCTGTGGGCGTTTTTGGCTCTCTTCTGGACCGCTCACCACTGTAGGTTTCTTGTGTGGCGACATTCTCTTCTGATCGCAGGCCGTTCTTTGTTTTTGCGTCCATTATAGACACTGTTTTCTGTAGTCTATACGCGGTTTTTCGCGTCCATCTTTGACGCCATTTTTAGCAAAAGCCATGTTTTTTTTTCGCCACCACACGATTTTTGCATTTGCTGCCGTGGCTCCTGTTTGTCAGTGGGCATTGTGACATGACTTGGCCACCACCAAACTTCATTTTCGACCTTCTATTGTCGTTTTTTCTGCTGCAACGGATTACTTTTTACTTTTTTTTTTCTATTAAGGATATATGTTGCCATATTAAACCGGTTACAATAGGTGCTGTCAAAAAACCAGCATAGTATAGATAGTAATGTCGAGAGTTCAGCAATAAACTACCAAAATCTAAACTATCACCAAAACTATCTACCAGCACCTATCAGAAGTTCTATTACAATACAAAATATAGTGTTACTTCACTGAGTTATCACGGTAGGGACATTAAATGATTTGCAATATATATCTACAAAATAGAAAAAGTGGCTAACTAGACATTCACAGTCTATCTTCTTCTCTGCGCGGGACCCAAGCTATCCATCCTTGTAAACCTTCAGTCCACCTGAGTACTTTGTCATCTTTGATGAATTGAGCATACGGACGAGTAATTAACTCAGCAACTGGGAGCACTGCTGGTGGTCTGGTTGTGATTGGGATTGCCTTGATGACTTCAATTCCCTGTTGTTTTTCCTTTCTTTTGAGTGTTGTAACTTCATTCATAAAGCCATGCAATGCATTTTCAAAAAGGGAACGTTCCTGACAGTCCCTTGACCAGGTCTAGCCATGTGAGACTTCCCACGACCCGATTCGAACCATGCCATCTTTGAAGAGGTCTTCTAATTTCTTCTTCTTGATTTTGATCACCACTGTAGCCTGCACATTAATTTTGAAAAAAGTGAGTCTCCTTAGAGACTCAGTAAGGTTCCCGGATACATTGCCATAAACATCATCATTTCTAAGCTTCCATACATGCCGCATAATTAATGCAGAGAGCAAGCCAAAGAAAAGATTAGTAGACTTCTTGAGACCACTGATGTTACTAGAAAGGACTTCAAGCCGGGATAGGGAGAGGGAATCAGAGAGGCCAAAAACATTCCAGATATGAGCAGCGAAAGGACAATCAAAGAAGATATGAGGCACACTCTCAGGGAGCCCGCAGATATTACAAAGGGATTGATCTTCATTGGGAAGCCTAAGAGGAAGTATGTGCAAGAGGAGCCGCCAAAGAAAGCATTTGATCTTAGGTTTTGCAAAAGAGGACCAAAGTCTACAGAAGATCTTCAACCATTCAGAGGGATCCAGAGACAAATACCAACAAGAGTTCACATGATGGACAAGGGTCACCAACCAATAGGCTATAGAGCTGTTTAGATTTGATATTAGGGAGGTAGGAGCCATTGGGCCACTTGAATTTGAGGTGACAAGTGCTGTCCACATAACAGTTCTGGGGAAGGCTGAGAGAATCATAGTCTTCAGAGAGCACTAAGTAGGTTCTGAAATGGGAGACAGGAAGGTCAATGTTGGATGTCAGTTCCTCTCAGCTAATAATGTTCCCCTCTTGAATGATGTTAGCCAGATAAATGATACCCTTCTCCTTCCAAAGTCTAGCAGAACACCTTTGGAGGAGAGCAAGTGGTTTTCCTTTGTCTGAAAGATTCCACCAGATGGATCTATTGCCACAGATTGAACCTTGGCTATGGTTGATCTCTCTATCAGTGATAAACTTTTTCACTCCATTCCATCCTTTCCAAATTGATTTGAATACTATAGAGCCTTGAACTTTAAGGTGTATGTTGCCAGCCATGACATCAATGAGGGATAGGTTGACCCATTTCTTGTTATTCTTAGGATGTCCCCTAAGAATGTTGTTTCTAATCAGTATCTTCTAGGGTTCCTCTCCCTCCATGGCCCTAACAATCCATTTGGAGGCAAGAGCCATACCTTGAAGTTTCAGATCTTTAAGGCCTAATCCCCCATCTTTCTTATTTGTGGTGCACCAGTCCCATTTCATTGCATGACCTTTGTTGTTTCCCTTGTCATCTGACCATAGGTAGTCCATAATTCTTTTGTGAATAGTATTAAATTGATACTGGCAAAAGAGCCAGGCCGAGGAATAGTATATTGTGTATGATGCAAGGATTTTTTGGCAAACTTGCACTCTCCCAGCTAGGGAAAGATATTGGCTGTCCCATTTATTAAGCTTTGACTCCACCTTATTTAGGACCCAATCCCACATTGCCTTAAGGTTGGGGCTAATGGAGAATGGGATACCTAGATATTTAACTTGGAAATCAGGACCTTTCCAGTTGAAATTCCATCTTCTCATCCACGGAGGGGGCTCCTCTATCCATCCTAAGCATATGGATTTCTCCATTGAAATCCTACTGCCTGAGGCTGTGCAAAACCAATCCATTTTATTCATGAGTGTTTTCTAAGTTATTAACATCCAGTTGAAGCAAAAGTGCAGTATCATCTGTAAACTTAATGTTGGTGACTTCTTTACCTTCAGGGATTTGAATACCTCTGACCTTTTGTGAGAGGATCTCATCTGAGAGAAGATAGCTAACAACATTTGCAGCTATCACAAACAAGGCTGGGGCTAGGGGACAACCTTGTCTAATGGACCTAGTGAGCTCAAAGCTATCTGAAGGAATACTATTGAATTCAATTCTTGCCTGAGCACCCTTCATCAATGTTTTGACCATTTTAATATACAGCTAGGGGAATCCTAGGGATTCAATCATGAGGTAGATGAAGTCCCATTCTATATGGTCATAGGCCTTCTCATAGTCTAGGAGAATCATACAAGCTTGTTGGTTAGTTTCCTTCGCCCAGTCCATGGTTTCCCAACAAGTGATTAGGTTTTCCAGAATGTACCTCCCTTTGATAAAGCCAGTTTGGTTATGGTTGATGATCTTGGGGAGAAGCTTAATCAGACCACTGTTAATCTCCCCCCCTAGGGAACCTTCTGCAAAGGCTTCCTCATATACCTCAAGCAAATCCTGTCCAATCTAATCTATATTCTTCTTGTAGAATTCTGTAGGTAGTCCATCAGGACCTGGTGCTTTGTCCGAGGCCATTTGTTTTATAGCCCCCTTGATTTCTTCTAAACAGAGAGGTTTGTTTAGCAGGGTAAGATCCTCCCCCTCTACTCTGATGGGGACTGATTGTTTGATTATGTTTCTGGCCTCAACAACTCTGATACCACTATCTTCTGCAGAGAAGAGATTCTGGTAATACTTGGCAAATGCTTGGACAATGGCCTGTTGGTCCTCAATCTTACTGCCATCAACCCAGATTTCTTCTATCGTGGTCTTACTTTCTTTTTGTTTGAGGAGGTTGAAGAAGAATTTCGTTCCTCTGTCTCCATGTTCTATCCACTTGCCTCTAGATCTGATTTTAATCCCTTTAAGTTTTTTGTTTTGAATACCTCTAAGAGTCTCATTAGTATTGGATAGTAGAGCTGTTTTGTCAATAGAGCAGGGGTTGTTCTGTAGTTTAGCTTCTGCCTTAGAAAGGTCATTGTGAAGCTTTTCTTCAAACCATCTAGCATCTTTGGCCTTTTTCCTTCCTACTGTTTGGAATAGTGTTTTCCAGTTGTCTATGTTCTGAGCCCATATGCTCCTAGCATCTTTGTGTTTTACTACTGTAAGATTGAACCATCTGATCATAAAGGCCGCATTGCTGATGCTTTCATCATTTAGAAGGGATGTATTCAGGTGGAACAAATTGTTACTAGGTTTGTGTTTAGTAGAGAAGTCATTGGGGGAGAATCTTGCCACAATGAGATGGTGATCTGAGAGAGTACATGGGGACACTCTAACTAGCTTGCCTTCTTCATCTCTCTGACATCTGAGGATTTGGTGGTTAAAGTAGAACCTATCAAGTTTGGAGTAAATCCTTTTACCTCCTTTTTGAAAATTACACCAGGTGAACCAGATATCTTTGTGATCGCTTTTACAACCTTTGAGTGGATTAAGAAGCTTGTGAGTATTAATCATTTTGTTCCAAAAAAATTGCTCACTTCCTTTCCATTCTAGTCTATTGCCCCTAGTTTGTCTTGAGGGTCTTCTACTATGTTGAAGTCACCTCCTAGTATCCATGGGATGTTCTCAAGTTGTGCCACCCATCTCCACAGTTCTGACCTTTCCCTATAATCATTGGGGGCATACATAGAACAAAAACCATATTTCTTGCCATTGATATCCAGGACCAGCCAAACTGCCCTATTGCAGGGAGAGGTACCCCATTTGGAGACAAATTTGGCCCAAAGGGGGCTAATAAGAATGGTCGTGCCTCCCCTTCCTTTGTGATGAGAGGTGGAGAATGTTGTAGCATCTCTCCATATACACTTGAGGGAAATGTCTAAGGTGAAATCGGTAGCCTTAACCTCCTGTAGTAGGAGAAGGTCTAAATCTCTACTGGCTCTAACAAATCTCTGGACAATGTATTTCCTATCAGAGGATTCCAGTCCTCTCACGTTCCAAGATGCAATTTTGATATCCATAAAGGTTAATTCGATGAGTCCAAACGAGACCTAAAACTCATATAGCATTTAGGCAAGCTAGAGGTATTGCTGTTTTTAACATCTTTCTTGTTACCTGATCCAATCGGTCTCCCTCTTTTCGTCTTAGTATCTATGGGACTAGTTTTGTCCACACTGCCTTGTAGGTCAATAGAGATATCTGGGGGTTTGTTTACCTTCGGGATCCTTTTGATCCTATTGGTATTGAACAGAGCCTCCCATGTATTTTCTACAAATGGGATGATGGCCCAATCTTTATTCATACTACTGTCATCAAAGATCTTTTTGAGAGAAAGCTCGGGCTCCTAAGAGGAGGATCCAGTCCCAGTCCTCATGGTACTACACTCATTAGAAATGACCATAGGGTGAATATGGGTAGAGGGGGTGGGGATGGGGGGGAGGAAGTGTGAGGTGGAGGGGTTGCAGGGATGACCGTAAGTTCATAATTGTTCAATGAGTTCGTGATAGAAGGGTCTCTGTCACTGAATCCAGCACGCTCCCCTGAAATTTCCATGTCACTCTGACTGCATCCTCTAACATCTACCTCCCCTTCCTCTAGCACATTCCCACTATCCATCTCCATCCTATTTTCATATCTAGGGAGGAGGTTAGTATCTGGGGATTGAGATTGTTCCAAAATCCTTTCATTGGTGTTACCTCTCCTCCTTTTGAAGGGTCCTTCCTGTTTCCTAATTTTCTCCAACACCAACTGTTGAGCATTCTTATTGCTACGTCTGCTTTTGTTCTTGAGACTCGGTGGGATCCTGTCTCCATCCCCATTGCTGAATGGGGCGACCGGTCTCTTGTCAGAGGAGTCATCCAGTCCAAGGGAAAGAGAGAGTTGATCAAGGCTAAGGCAGACAGGGTCAGGGTTAATCGAGGGGTTAACTATAGAAGTGGAGGAAGGGAGGAGAGGTGGTTCAGAAGGCTTGATATGCGGGGCGGAGGGAGGTGTGGGACCAGGGGAAGAAGGGTTAGAGTCAACATTCATGTCTGAAGGAAGGGTGTGAGATTTAGGTCTGGAGGCCAGAAGAGGGCAATCTCTCCTTCTATGGCCATCCCTCTTGCATTGAAAACATGCGTTAATGCCGCCCAAGAAGATCACTGGGCATGAGTAGAGGCCATCCTCGAGCTCGAAAACAACGCATTCGGGGAAGTCCGCCCTAGGATTGATCGAGATTAACACCTGGGCATCCAGATGCGGGAGGAGAGTACTGGATTGGTCAACCCTAATTACTTTACCCAGGAATTCGTGGGCTTCTGGAAGAACATTCCAGAGGAAAGGAGGTAGGTTTCTCACAGTTATCCATCTAGGGCACGAGAGTGCCAGGATTTCGATAATGTTGGCATCATGGGACCAAGCTAGGGCACGAAAGTTACACGAGTCTATGCTCCAAAATTGTTTGTCTACAACCGCTTTCTGGCTTACAGGCTCATAAAAGAAAATAATAAAAAGCCCTTTCTGGAACATACAACAGAAAGAGAATCTAAAACCAAGCTTCTTGCTCCACACATAGTGTAACCAATTATTCAAAAAAACTCTGGAAGGAATCCTATCTACGTTCTTAGCAACAAGAAAGATAGCCGACTCACCTAACCTAGCCTTCTCTGCATTAATAATCACATATATTTGAATTGGGAGAAATGACGAGGCGTTTGGTGCCTAAAACCTTACCTCTTGTTCTTTCTGCATTGTCTTTTTCTCCATGTTCTTTGTTGGAGAAGGTGGCGCCGTCTTTGTTTAGGGGAACGCCCGTAATCACCTGGCTAAACGACCTAGGCTGGTTATCTGCTTCGTCTTCTGGAGCGAGAATGGAGGCACCTGCAGAGGAAGACTTGCCGCCACCATCAGATGAGGAGCCCATAAAGACCGGGAGGGTAGGCGCCCATTGAATACGCCCTGCATACGACAGGCCGCAAGGACGCCACTTGCTCGGCTATTCAGAGCAAGTTGCAGAGCCAAAAAGATGTTCCTACTTTTTGGTTTTAAAAAAAACGGCTAGGATTTTAGTTGAAACTCTCTTTTTCCGTGCCGGATCCAAAATATTGTTGCAGATTCTTGGTGGGTTTTTCGAGAGCTCAACTGGGTCGGGTCTCAGAATTTTCTGGGTGCATTGTTTTTCATGCCTCAAAATTTGTGCCAGCAGATTTCAAATCCGATTTCAAATTCCTTCTGGGTTTTTCCAGATTTCTTCTGAGTCTTCATCGGATTTTTCTGGCTCAGCCAAATTTTTTTCTTGAAATTTGTGCCAACTGTACTTCATCATTTTTTGAAGTCTGTACTTGATTCAACCTTTGTTTTTATGTATTGGGATTCATGTTTCGGATTCCGTGTTCGTGCCTCTTCTCTATTTTGTTGCTTTTTGTACATTGGGAAGCGTGCAAGATGGCGTCAATCACCAACTAGATGTTGGAAGCCAATCATCGATTCAACGACTGTAATTATAACACCTGGAAGCAGCGCATGTTGACCATTTTCGAATACCGCCGCCTGGAAACACTTGTTTTGTGCAAAGAGACTCGTCCGACCACAGTCCCAACAGATCAGGACAAGTTTGATGATCGGAATCGAGAGGTTGTTATGCTTCTCAAGCTCTCTGTCACAGATGATTAGTTGCCACAGATTCCCTTTGGCAAGTCATCAACAGGCATCTGGAAGCATTTGAAGGAGTTGCATAAGACATCCGACAAGAGTTGCGCGTTCTTTTTGAAGAACTAGTTGTTCTCCATTATGATGGATGAACGCATGTCCTTACAGGAGCATCTCACGAAGATTAAGGACATTCGCGATCAGCTTGAATCTATCGGACGGAAGATGGAGGAAGAAGATCTGGTAGTCATTACTCTGAAAAGTCTACCTAAAACTTATGAGCACTTTATAGAGACTCTCAACATTACTTCCACTAATGTTGACCTGAAATTTTCCGAGTTGTGCACCAAACTTCTGCAGTAGGATTGTTGGAAACAACAGTTTGGTAGCAGTGCTCCCTCGTCCTCCTTAGAGCAGGGCTTTGCAGCGAAATCCTTTCACAGGATAATGGTAAATCTCAGCCATCTCAGTCTTTTCAGCAGAAGGGCTCCAGTTACTCTCAGGATCATTCAAAGAAGAAAAAGATTCAGTGTAATTATTGTCATAAATTTGGCCATATGTTAAAGGATTGTAGCCATTGATTAGCTTCCGACCAGCGAAAGCAGGGAGGATCTCAGCCTAAAGCTAATGTTGCTGAGCACACGGAGCAGAAAGAGTCTGCCTTTTATGCTTTCATGGCTAAAAGCCCTGCAGCCATGCCAAATCTTTTGCCTGGTATATTCCTCAACGTATACTACGTTCCTAGCATGGAACTCAATCTTCACTCAGTGAGTCAGATTATGCGACATTCTCCTCAGCTTGATGTTGTATTTAGTGCACACAAGTACTTGATTGTTGATCGTGCGACACGCACTACTGTAGCTGTTGGCATTGAGGATCATGGTCTATATAGACTTGTGGATACATGTGATTGTCTTAAGCATGCTTTTGCAGCAAAATCAACATCTATCAACAGTCTCTGGCATCAGCGATATGGTCACTTGAACATTCATTATCTTGCTCAGCTTGTTCGGGATGATTTAGTACTTGGTCTACTTGAAATTCAAACTCAAAATCAGCAAGTTTGTGGAGCTTGTCAGACTGGGAAGCAACACATGACACCGTTCAAGGATGGCGACTCATGACGAGCCTCAAAGGTACTACAGTTGGTCCACACTGATGTATGTGGTCCAATGAACACTACTTCTGTTACTTGGTGCAGGTATTTCTTGCTTTTTGTTGATGATTTCAGTAGGAAAATGTGGGTGTACTTTCTTAGACAGAAATAAGATGTGTTTATTGTGTTTTAGAAGTTTAAGGCCTTAGTAGAAAAAGAGTCTGGTTGTTCTATTATATCTCTTAGGTCTGATAATGGGGGGAGTTTTGTTTTATTGCTTTCTCTTCTTTTTGTGATACACATGGCATAAAACGATAGTTAACCAGATCATACACCCCTTAGCAAAACGACGTTGTAGAGCGTCGCAACCGCACCATTAAAGAAATGGCCAGGTCTATGATGGAACACAAAAATGTTCCTAAGAAATATTGGCAGAAACAATGTTTTCTGCGGTCTATCTCCTTAATAGGTCTCCCACACACAGTGTTAAAGGGAAGGCTCCTGAGGAAGCCTGGACTGGTCGCAAACCTAGGATCAGCCACTTGAAAGTTTTTGGCTCTTTAGCTGATGTATGGATTCCTGATGCTCAGCGCTCTAAGTTGGATTCCAAGAGTCAGAAGCTTATGTCTACAGGTTACAGTGACAACCATAAGGCTTACCGGCTGATTGATGGACGGTGATCGTCTTATCTTCAGTCGCGATGTTGTCTTTGATGAAGAACGAGGACCATTTTAGCTTTCCTTGTCTGAGCAGAATTCAGAGGATCAGCCTTTGAAAGCTTCTGATTTGGGTGTCTGTCTTCCATTGGGTTCATCTAATGGGAGGGATGATGCAGACTCTGTCTTTGATGATGCACTACCTGACTTTCCTTCGGATGATGTTGATCTTCGACCTGTTGCAGATCTCCTTCCACCTCCAACTCCAGTTATTCCTCCTTCTGATGTTGACACATCTACTCTCCGGCCTAAATGGTGGGCTAAGACAATCAGTGATCTCTGTCCTGATGAGCTCATTATAGGTAGATCCTCTAGAAATAAGGGCAAGCAGCAAAATACTGTTAACTTTGCTCTCATGGCCAACCTAAATAGCATTTATGAGCCTCAAACATTTAAAGAGGCAACAGGGATTCCAGAGTGGGAACAGGCAATGGATGCAGAATACCAGAGTCTTATGAAGAATCACACTTGGGTTCTCTCTGATCTTCCTCCAGGGAAGAAGCCCATTAGCTGCAAATGGGTATATAAGGTCAAGTATCATGCAGATGGTACCTTAGATAAATACAAGGCCAGATTAGTTGCTCGAGGGTTCACACAGCGGGAGGGCATTGGCTATGAGGAGACTTTTGTTCCTACTGCCAAGATGAATACAATTCGTTTTCTTCTCGCCATTCCAGCTCAGTGTGGATGGAAAGTCCATCAGATGGATGTGAAGAGTGCCTTCCTCAACGGTGAGTTGCAGGAAGAAGTCTACATGACGCAGTCTCCTGGTTTCAAGGTTGCCGACACAGAACACCAAATATGTAGGCTCAAGAAAACACTCTATGGACTCAAACAGGCTCCTCGAGCGTGGTACATCAAGATTGATTAGTACTTGGTTGCTCATGGTTTTCAGCGTTGTCCTGACAGTAATCTGTATATCAAATGCTCCGGTGATGATATTCTTTTCCTTGTTGTCTATGTGGATGACTTGATCATTATTGGCAGTTCAACACATTTGATTGCTGCTCAAACAAGACCTGTGCAAGGATTTTGATATGACAGATTTGGGGCTTCTCCATTATTGTTTAGGTGTTGAGGTTTGGCAGACTGATGACACCATTTTTATTTCTCAGTCTAAGTATGCCAGGAACTTGGTTGACAGGTTTCGAATGCAGGATTGTAAACCTGTTTCTACACCTATGGAGAAAGGGCTAAAGTTATCAGCCAAGTCTGATTCTCCTTTTGTTGATGAAACTACTTACAAACAGCTAGTAGGCAGTCTAATCTACTTTTAGACCTGATCTCAGTTTTGTAGTCAGCTATATTTCACGCTTCATGACAGCCCCCAAGGCTGATCATTGGACAACACCGAAGCGTGTGCTGCGTTATGTGAAGGGCACTCCTGATTATGGACTTCTTTACACTCAAAGTCATGATCCCAGACTCAATGGGCTGACAGATTCAGATTGGGCAGGTTTGGTTGATGATAAGAAATCAACCTTTGGATATGTGTTCAGTTTGGGATCCGGTGCAGTCACATGGACTAGTAAAAAGCGCAGGCAATATCTCTCTTCTCGACAAAAGCAGAGTACCGAGGAGCTGTTAAGGCATCTTGTGAAGCAGTTTGGCTTCGTCGGATGCTTGCAGATATGCAAATGTCTCAAGTAGGTTCGACTCCCTTGTTTGCTGATAATGAGGAACCCAGTCTTTCATGAAAGAATCAAGCATGTGGACGTTCATTGTCATTACATTCGGTAGTAGGTTGAAGACGGGACAGTTCAGTTGCAGTATGTTCCAACTGCGGATCAGACTGCAGACATTCTCACCAAGCCTCTTGGTCCAGATAAGTTTGCTAAATTCAGAGGCAGCTTGGTATTGTTGACAAATTGACCATTAAGGGAGGGTATTAGAATATTATTATATTGTTTATTACTTTAATGGTCATCTTATGTAAGTATATGTAAAATAGATAGATTAGATTAGATAAGATCGATTCCTCGATCTTCTAAAGTTTCTTTTAGAAACTTTCTATTTTCTATCTCCTGTAAATTCTTTATATTGATCACATTGATCAATTGTTAATAACAACAATCATTTTTACCAATTACTTTGCGTAATAGGATTGTTCTATTTCTTCTCTTTGCAATGCCATTCTGTTGTGGGGTTCGCAGAGCAGACATTTGCCTTTTTATCCCATGCTCTTCACAAAATGCATTAAACTCACTAGATGTAAACTCACCACCTCTATCAGATCTCAAAGATTTCAGCTTCGTACCTATTTCAGTCTCAACCATAGCTTTGAAAATCTTGAATTTATAGAAGGCTTCGGATTTCTCCTTAAAAAATGTAACCCACACCATCCTTGAATAATCATCAATGAACAAAATAAAGTATCTATCTCCATGATAACTTCTAGTTCTAGCATGGCCACATAAATCAGTATGCACCAAATCTAACAATCCACTTGAAGAATAGGTCTTACTTTTGAAAGTAGATTTAGTTAGCTTACCCAACTAACATTCCTTACACATCGCATTAATAGGCTTCATTAATTTAGGCAAATCTCTTACTGCATTGGTAGTGCCTATCTTCATAATGTTATCAAAGTTTGCATGACAAAATCTCTTGTGCCACAACCAACTGTCATCAATCTTAGCAATCAGACATCTATTTTTCTGAATTGTTAAAATACAATACATTGCCTTTAGTCTTTGTACCTGATGCAATCTTGACTCTAGTGCTTTCAATGATTTTACACATTCCATCCTTGAATTGTAAGTGGTAACCCTTATCAACTAGCTGTCCAACACTTCAAAGATTATACCTTAAACCTTCAACATATAAAACATCATGAGTATTACTCTTACTATCTAGTGTAATGGAACCTCTACCTCTGATTAAACAAGGGGCATTGTTACCGAATCTGATAACGCCTCCATCATAATCTTCTAGCTTCACAAATTTGTTTTTTGTCTTTGGTCATGTGATGTGAACAACCACTGCCAATAACCCAATCATCTTTCTTATCCACATGTGGAACCGAGGCTTTTTCTTCATTAAAAGAACTAGGATTCTCATCTTTGATAGCAATGAACACAATCTCATCTTCACTCTTCTCAGATTCATCATCAGTTACACCTTCATCGACAGTATAATAACACTTCTTCTGATGGTTAGGCCTGAATTTCTTAGACTTGTACTTAGGCTCTTTATTTGGACATCTTGATCAATAACATCTTCGAACGCGCTCCAGATACATAAATCACACAATGATCCTTCGCAACACGCTACACCATCAAATCGGACAAGAACAATAAGAATAGAAACACGCCACATGAAAATCACCAAATCCAATCACATAATCCAATATGATTCAACAACACGAATACGACATGGTCTAGAAACATTAGAAAGCAACATGAAATGCCATGACATCAACAAGAACACTTGTCTCAGAATTCACAATTATCTCTGCATTGTTCATTAGGAACATTAATTAGCAACCTCTGTCACAAAAGAAAAGTAGCTTGCTAGCATCCAAATCACGAACCACTCGAGCTGAGGACACAAATCCATGTCCTAAACTCACCTTTAGGTTAGCAACCAAGTATATTGCATAACCAATCCACACTGATGCAATAATTGCAACACTTTCTCTTCCTGAACAGCCAAAATACTAGTCTCTGATAAATCAATCATAGCTCACTCAAATCAACATGCGAACCTCTGTATATTGACATGGGTCAACTACAGACATTCTTGAAATCATATGTACGTTCACAACATCTGATATCCAATACAGTAGCCGCACCAATCAAATATTCTCACTGAAGATACCAGGAACACTGTCACCAACAGTAGGAATATGTTGACATCAATGACAAAACATCAATATCAGTACATATATGCACAATATCCAACAATCCCCGAACACCAAGGAGGGCAGACCCTGACTTGTTATTCTTATTTTGCATCTAAAATTCACCACAACAAGGTGCCAGACCTACTAAAGGCTTAAACCTATGCATTTATTTTTGAATTACACCCCCAAACAGGCCGACCCTATGGTGGATTTTGTATTTCACCTTAATTGTGGCGATTTTATCTTTTTTTCTTTGCATCATTTTTTCCTTTATTAAGTTTGATCTTCATGAAATTTTTTCATGATCTTCATGAATTCTTTTGAATCACCCCTCATAAATTTTCCTTTATTGATCTTCATGAGATTTCGTCCGTGCATCGAGTTTCATTAATTTCAAATTGCAATGACTTTCATGAATTTTAATTAAATTAACCTTCGCAATTTTTAAAAATTTGCATTTTTTTTTCTCCTAGAAGGGTGGAAATTTGAGGTCTAGAAGGAAGGGTGGAACTGGGAATTCCTAGTGGACAAGGAAATTCCACTCTTCTTTCATTTTTTACTTTGCAAATTTGTTCAAGAGTGGAGATTCGACCTCTGCAAGGATAATTTTGATTTTATTTGCTCAACATTGTGATTTTCCTTTTCATTTTCGAGACTTGCCTAAGGTGGAAAATTGACTAGCACTAGGAAGAGTGGAAATTTGCACTTGACAAGGAAGAGTGGAAAATTGCACCCTACAAGGGTGGGTGGAAATTCCTAGTGGACAAGGTAATTCCACTCTTCTTTTATTTTTAACTTTGCAAATCTATTCTTGTAGTGGAAAATTGACCTCCGAAAGGAAGGGTGGAAATTCCTAACGGACAAGCAAATTTTTGTTCTTCATTTTCCATCAACTTTCAATCTCCAAGAGTGGAAATTCGAGGGGTACAAGGAAGGGTGGAAATTCCTAGTGAACAAGGAAATTCCACTCATCATTTTTCGTTTTAAATTTCAGTTGATTTTCTCTCAATTTGGAAGGGTTTAAAATCGATCATGACAACGAACGTTTGCTTTTATTTCATTTTCCATCAACTTTCAATCTCCAAGAGTGAAAATTCAAGGGGTACAAGGAAGATCATTTTCAAAGGGTGGAAATTCCTAGTGAAAAAGGAAATTCCACTTTTTTTCACACTTTTACTTACAAATTTTCCTCTAGGAGTGGAAAATCAACCTTCACAAGGGTGGAAATTCCTAGTTTACAAGGAAATTCCACTCTTCATTTTCTTTTTTAATTTTTCGCAATTTTCCTAAGGGTGGAGATTCAACTGAGACAAGGAAGTTTTTGACTCTAGGAGTGGAAATTCGACTCCACAAGGAAGGTTTTTGTTCACGGAGTGGAAATTCCTAGTTGACAAGGAAATTCCATTCTTTGCTATCATTTTGGCTTGTAATTTTTCCCTTAAGAGTGGAGAATCGACCATGACAAGGAAAATTCCACTTTTCTACCTTGAAGTAAATTTTCATCATTTAACTCTTGGTTCCAATTATCTCCCGAAGGATGGAAAAACAACCCCAGAAGGAAATTCCTGATCTTGACAACATTTTAACATCCTTTAGCAATTCCCACAATGAAGATTTCACAATAACACCCTTAACTTCCAGCTTTCGAAATCACAACACTTCAAATTGATCAAAATTATGCTTGAGCCCAACTGCTTAGGAAGCCAAGAAACTCAAACTATTGCCAAGCTAGACGAAAACTAACAAACTCCTACAACAAACAAGCCAAGCAACTACACAAAAAGTGGGGATCCCCATTTGCAATGGGGCGTGTGTGTTTACAATACAACACTGCCATAATAATAAAGAGGAAGGTTGAGACTAGGTTCTCCTAACGAAGACCATGAGACACCTCAAGAAACCCTCAAGTGACCTATTAGGGGAATAGAGTAACCCAGGAAGGAGATGCATACATAGATTCAGTTGAACCACTTCTTGTTAAAACCAAATGCTTCCATAATTTTCAGGATGGAGTGCCAATTTACTTTGTCGTATACTTCTTAATATCCAGTTTAACAATCATACTCTGCTTTTTAGTAACCTAGATAGAATGAATGGCTTCTTGCTGGATGATAACCCCATTAAGGATGGATCTTCCTGGAACAAACCCCGTTTGCTCATCGGAGATGATGTCCGACAATATGCTCTTCAACTATGTTACCAGATGCGTCTTAGGGCCCTACGAATTGGATGCAGATGCATGCACCAGTGCGCTTGGATACGTGTTCGTAGTCGTTGGGAATTTTCCTGTATGAGATGGTGTATTTTTGAACTATAAATTGGCATTTGATATTTATCTTTGGCATTTGGCATTGATCAATGAAGTATCATACTATCAAATGTTTTAGTTTCACATATTCTATATTTTTCTTTAATTTTTTTGTACATACATACACACGTACCCAAACACATCCAAACGCCCCAAAAAAGTTTTCCACTCATCCACATACTGGGTTCTCGTACCCTCATCCCTCCCCGCACTTGAACCGACAACTTTGCTCTTCAGTTGATTTCCATGGCTTTGGTCATGACCTTGTAGATGGTAATGCAAAGTGATATGGGCTTGAATTCATCCAAGGACGACATATTCTTTTTCTTTGGGATAAGGGCCATGAATATGTTATTGATTGATCTTAAGCCAATGCTTCGAATTCCAAGAGGCACCCATGGCTTCCACCAAATCTTTCCCCAAAATATTCCAACATTTCTGAAAAAAATATGTATGAAAACCATATGAGCCAAGAGCTTTATCCAGGTGTAGCTAAAAGAGTGTTGACTTGATCTTCGCTTCTGAGAATCTAGAACTCAGCATCTTGTTTTGTGCTTTTGTGACACAATCGGGAATGTTCTGGAAAAAAACTTGTTGTGCCCTCAAATTGGACCCATCCTCATTGTTTAGAAGATGTTTGAAATAGGACACCACTTCTTTGGATTCTTCGGATTCTCTATCAAATTCCCATCCGCAACCCTAATTGAGCTGATTCTATTAACATCCCTTCTCTGTTTCATGATGGTGTGGAAATACTTAATATTACGATCTCCATTGTTGATCCAAGTCTCCCGAGATGTCTGTGTCCAAACGATGTCCTCCTTAGCTAATACCTTCTCATATTCAAGCATCAAATCTTTCTCTTTCTTGAAACTTGCCTAGTCCATCAGCTTTTTAAGGACCTCTTCCCCCATTGACTGCAGTTTATCCTCAATGGTTTTCTTAGTCTCAAAGATGTTTTTGAAATGTTTTAGGTTTCACTCCTCCATCTTTTGTTTCTGAAGCTTCAGCCTAGTGATGAAGCAAAATATCTTGGATCTAGTTATCAATTCCCCCTTCCATTAATTTTCCAGCAGCTTGAGAAACCTTGGGTCCATCCACATGTTCTTGAATTTGAAGAGATTTCTGAAAAGTCTTTTGTCCCCATGAATTTCCAAATGTATCAGGAAATGATTCGAGCTTGAGAAAGGTTGGATAGAGCCTTCAAAACCAAAGGGAAATGAATCAACATCCCTAGAGAAAAAGAATTTGTCCAACTTTTCTGCAATGTGGCTAAAACCCAAATGCCGATTTTGTCCATGTATAGGTGCCATTTGAACAAGCAATTTCCATTAGGTTATCTTTCCACCCACTTGCAAAAATCTTTTTTTGATTGGTTCGCCTGCCAACTCCTCCACATTTGTCACTACTGTGAAGAATAACATTGAAATCCCCTCCTAGCATGTGAAATTGATCCTAGGAAGAGTCCAAATAAATCTCTCTCTCCATAACTCCCTCTTTGAATACAAGAATTCGGGTTTTAAACATTTATCAAGATGAATTGGAGATTAGAGGAAACACTCCACACCTTGCAGCTGATCGAATTTGAGCCTTCTGCCAATTTGTCTAGATAGACCGCATGTGGCTTCCAAAAGATTGCCAAACCCCCAGAAGCACTGACTGTTTGAACTGCCATTACTTGCCATGTCTTGATTTTCCTTCTAAAATGTACTAGGTCAACGTCGGTCATTTTTGTCTCTTGAATCAAGAATATGTTGCTTTTCTGGAGATCCATTCTGTGCTTGTCCACGTGCTATTTTTAGGGGCATTTAAGCCCCTAACTTTCCACGCTAGGAGCCTCGTGGCTCCCCGGGAAGGGGATCCCTCTTCCCTAGTCTCAACAACATTGTGATCTTCACCTGGCCTTTCGTTTCCTCATCCACAGAACTCTTCTCCAGGGAATATTTTCTCCCTTTGAGTTTGCCCTTTCCACAGTATTGGGCAGATTTCTTCCCAGACTTTGGCTAATCCCCAACTTTTGTAGATTCTCTGTCAATTTTGGGTTGAACTCAAACTTCTGGTTCTTCCTCAATGCGTTTGGCTTCTTCAACTTGAGTCCTTAAATCCATGATTTTCTTCTCTGTTTTTTCACCATCTTCTCGAATTTGATCTTTCAGCTTTGAGTTCCTTTTCTTGAGTCTCTTGGTTTCGTCAATAGCAACGATAAGTTCTTCCTCAAGGTCTGCTGCTATAGTATCCTCCTTGTTTTCTAGTTTTTCATTTTCTTTGTCTTCACACCTTGGAGTGTCTTCTTTCATTTCCTTGGCCATGAAGAGAATTTCTTTTCTTCCACTTTCCGAAAAGCTTTCTTCACTTTCAGGCAGTGTTACTGGGAGACGCGTCCTCGAGTCTTTTCGAGTCTCCAAAGTCTTTAAAAATGTTTGGAGACTTTGTTTGAAAGTCTCTCGAAGTCTCCAAGTCTCCAGCCACAAAACTAGAAGTCTCCCGTGCGTCTCCAAAGAAAAAGGCAAATCAAAAACAATTTTTTTTTAAATTTTGACCGTCGTTTTAGGCATTTGGAAGCCGACGACTATACATTTTTGAATTAAAAAAATTCAATATGTAATGATAATCTCAACGATTATTAATCTGTTATGATCACATGCAATACTCAGAAATCAGAAATGCAATGTGAGTTTTGAACTATTTGACACTATATGACACAATATTAAAAGAGTAAATGACATTACTATTAGTCTTTAGTATTTGCCTTTGGTTTTAATGTTCAATGTTTATACTTAAAACCTTCCATTGTTCTTGTTTTCGAAGCAGTATATTATGAATCTATGATATTTCTTGGAAATTATTAAATTATTTAAAAGAAAAAATTGCCATCTCCAAGACCTCGGTTTCCTATTTTTGAAAAATGGTCGTACCAGTAATGGTACTAGTATCGGAGACCTCCAAGTCTTCCCATCTCTAGGTGACCTTGCTTTCAGGTGGGCTATTACTTCCTTGGTCATACATGCTCTTCTTGTGTCTTGGATTTTCCTTGATTTTACTTTTTCTTGCTATGATGATTCTTCTTGTTTTTTCTTTTGTCATAATATACCTTTTCTTCTTCACTGCTTTCACTTCCAACTTGTGGACATTTTGCAACATAATGACCTATATCATCACAATTGAAGCATTTAAGTGTTTACTTACCTTTGAGCATTCTTGACCCTTTATTGAACTTCTTTACAAAGTAGGCTCCTTCCTCATCGCTTGAGCTTTCACTCGATGTTGAAACTTTGTTCTTCATCTTTCTTGATGCCTTGAAGGTGGCTTCTTGCTTTGATGTTGTTCCATTCTTGATCCTGTTGATGTGAGTTTTATTCCACTACAACATGCGTAATCAAACACTTAATGTTTCAAAGTGAAACACTAAATACCCAATCCTCTCTTGAATAAGGTCAATCCTTATGCTAAGCTTGCAAAGTAAGATCACAAGGTGACTTGAAGGTTCCTTCAATTGTGGATACTCGCTCAGTTGAAATGATGTGATTTGCTGGATCATCAACGAGACTTACGTTGTGCACTAGGACTTGTCAACTTAGTTCGAATGATTTGGATTTACTTTGTACAATGAAATATACTTTTTTGAACTCCACATCAAACTTAAACTTCTAACTTTTAACACTCCTACTTCTAACTATGAATGGAAGGAAGTATGGACGACTTGGACTCTACTAAATGCGGTTTTATCAGCGACTTCCACCCACCTAGTGCAAGCTTCTAAGGTATGCTTAAAGATTTTCAAATCAATATTTTCTCTTCAATCCCATCAAATGGATGCGAACTAAAGATTAGATATCAATTGAAGTTAAGTGCTTTTAATCACTAGCTTACCACACAAGGTAGACTTACAATCAGCAAGAGGCTAGTGGCCTAGTTTAAATTGAGTCAAATAAGTAAACATCCACAATTACTCTCATTCAACTAAACTAGTTAAACAAATTCTAATATAAACAACTTGAAATCAAATCTATTCTAAGTGAGGGATGTAGATCACCATGTAATAATGCAAACTTTATCACAACGATTCACCATGCAAGACACAACAATGAAAAGTAGAGCAAATTTGACATTAGATTAGCAACAATTCTCAAACAACCTCCCCTACAAATGAGAGGGGTGGGGGTTTATATAGGAGACCAAATTACAATGAATGGCCAAGATCGATTTGAAACCAATGACCCAGATTAATCCATTACAAACCCTAATTAGGGAAACCCAAAATAGCCAATAGAAATGAAGCACCATAAAATAAGCCAATGAGAAAATTCAAAGGCTTGAGGACCAATAGGAAACAAGGAAGCCACCTAGTCATCTTTCAACTCATCATTCGAGATGTACACTCCTTTTACCTTTTCCCTTTTCCCTTTTAGCAAAATCAATGAACATAGCCAAAATCGCACTAAGTTCCTACATGTCCATACTAGGAAGGTTGCTATGTTGTATCTCCTTAACTTCCGACTTTTCTATGCAAGTGCTCAATGTGTTATCCCAATCTGAAGTTTGCCACCCTAGATCATTAATAGGAGTCATAAGTGAGACAAATCCATTCAAGTGACTCTTCTCAAGAGAGTCTCTGCCTCTAAAATAAACTGACTTCATCCTCGGCTTCAGCCCATCCAAATCCAACTCACAAGAAGCATCAATATCAAGATCAAGCAACTCCTTGATTGCAATAAAGACTTTCAAGCGTATCCTCAAGATAGGACCCTCAATATCCTCACAGTGTGTGCGCTCATGCTCATATGTAGTCTTCTTAGTGACTAATGAGAGATACCAATGACCAAAGTCATATGCACTCCCTCTTGAGTCAGGATCGATGTGGGGATACCCCTTAATGCTTTGAGACGAGCGATAACTTTGTACTCAATGGGCTGAAATTGTTAATGTTATGGCCTTTATGGCAAAGATCAACATTATGCTTAATTTATTAATGCATAATTAAGGACTATTTGATTAATAATAATAATATATTGTGTAATATATTTATTATTATTATTATGTTTATATTAAATTAATAAGGATTATATTATTATTATTGTCATTAAAATGCAAAAGAATCATAAATGGGACGACATGCATTAGTTTAATTAAGTGGCAACTTTAATTAAATAATGCAAGTCGGCTAGCTCTTGAAGAGGTGTGACCTTTTGCATTGAACTCTTATATAAGAGTGGTTATTGATGAAGGGTAAGAATCATCAAAGACATAACATGTGTTCTTACGCTTCAACAATATTAGAGATATAATTTGCTCCTAGAGCGAAATCCAAAAGCGAATAAAGGCAGATTATCTGCCACTAAAGGAAGCGAACTCCATTGGAGCGAATGTGGACTTAGGAGCAGCGAATGCAAGAGCCATTGGGCAGATCCAAGGACAAACACATCTGCTCTATAAAGCGAATTAGATCAGTCATATGATAGTGAAATTGATCAGAATAGGGGAGCGAATCTTGGAGTGAATTCCAAGCAACGAATTTACTCCAATCCAGGATCAGGTTATCATTGGATATATCTTCCATTATGAGCAGCGAGTATGAGCATTCGTAGCAGCCCTTGCTAACAATTCCTGGAGCGAACTTTAGCAGCCACACGGAGCAATATATCCCTGAGATATACATAGCAGAGTGAAGGCCGAAATATATCCAAAGGGAGTGAAGTCTGGTTCACCATTTGGTAAGCGAATTCTAGGAGAATTCGGATAGATCTAGACAGATCTTTATTAGACATTTCGAGTAAAGATAAGAGCTGAACTTAAGACCCTAAAGGACAGACGGGATAGCAGCCCTAGGGTGAATTGGCATTGATATTATTGAGGCAAACTTGGAAATTAAAGAAGTGTAAAAGAATAAATTCAGCGCTTCAAATCCAGGTATTTTCTCTCCTTGCTTGAGTTTATTTATTACATCATGTGCTTAGTTTTGGAAGATCTCTATAGAGTGTATATTCCTTGCTATAATTTGAAAACATTAACATGGTATCAGAGCCTAGGTTGAGTAAAAGATCTATTTCAGATTTAGGAATTCAATCTAACTCTTTCAAAACTAAGAGAGACATTATGTCAACCAGGGTTTGGCCCGTAGATAGTGACATGACTTTACATCTTATGAGGATTTTGATTACTCTTAACAACCTCTTCAAAGATAAGATGAGGTAGGATTAATATTTGTATCAACTTAAAGAATTAGGATTTTGAATAGGTTGAGAGTTATATATGCAAATTACATTAGTTTTTTCTGCGCCTTCTATTGCAAAACTAATTGGCTCCTATTGTTGAAGCCGTCTTATAACTAGTTGGCTAGGAAGATGTGAGGGATTACTAAGTAGACTTCAAGATTGTGTCAATCCGATCCTGCATATTTGGTAGAGCCAAATCACACAATGTTAACTGATTGACCTTCTTGAGCATGTTGTCTTCTCACAAGGAAAATTACAAATTAATTGGTTGGTACAAGTTATCTGGGAACATACATTGAGAGGGAGTAGATCACCTTGAGTAGCACAGGCCCCAGAGATCATAACTTGGTGTGACTCAAAACATTCATGGATAAATTGAATTATGGGTATACTAACAACTTGCCTTGTTGTTATCCTTGTGTTTCTATGGTGGGAACCATATAGTGAATACGTGAAACTCACCTTAGTGCATGGGATGCACGTACATAAGAGGGAGTTTATTCATGGGCCCACTTGCTCCAAAGTTCTACGTTATAAGCTCCTTCCTTATTCTAGTTATATGCATGAGGAACATACTTTACATTATGCAGCATACATTGCATTATGATACATTGACATATTTCTATTATGTATGTGCATACTTTACGCTGTTATGGGAACATATACAACCGATTACTAGCATAGCTGTTTTAACTGTCTTACAGTGATGTATGGGTGGCAACATACATAGCTATCTATTCAGCATAGATATTCGCATATTTGGCATATCTTATGTGGAAACATACATACTTAATTTGTGTATGCATGGGAGCATACTTTACATTGGCATATGTTATGTTTTACACCTCCTTGCTTATGTTATATGTGAACACATCTTTTACATTGCACTTGGTTTATGTTAGCATATTTTACATTTATTTTATGTTGGCATACCTTTCTTTGGCATGTATGTGGTAACATACTTATTTTATAGCTGAGTCTATATTCATGGCTATTTTGTAATAGAAACTATATTGCATATATGCTTATGTGGATTCATAAGATAAGATTTATGTTGGTTATTCTAAAGCTTATGTGGATTCATTGGATATGCTTATTCATTTTGGTTACACTTATGCTTATGGCTAAGATGTTCTTATGAATTGGATGAATATCACGGACTTGATATTCTCCTTATGAGCCTAAGAGACTCATGGATCAGGGATCCACACTTGAGTATATGGTGGACATCATGGACTTGATGTCTGGTGACCATTGCTCTGAGCATTTTGTGAATATCATGGACTTGATATTTGTTAGACCAATGCTCTTGATATCTCATGGACCGGGGATCCACCTTTGAGTATTTCGTGGACATCATGGACTTGTTGTCGATAGATCATTGCTCTGAGCTTTTGGTGAATATCATGGACTTGATATTCGTTAGACCAATGCTCTTGATATCATGGACTTGATAGCTCATGGATCGGGGATCCACCTTTGAGTATTTGGTGGACATCATGGACTTGATGTCGATAGACCATTATTCTGAGCACTTGGTGAATGTCATGGACTTGATATTCGTTAGACCAATGCTCTTGATATCATGGACTTGATATCTCTTAAGTCAAGGTGACTCGTGGTTGGTAAACATCACGTGACTTGATGTTACCTTGAATATCATGGACTTGATATTCTATCTCTTGAGTCGAGGAGACTCGTGGATCTAGAAAATCTGCTTATGAGCTTGCAAAGTTTATGGTAGCATGTGAGGCACCACCCAGAGCATGTGATAATGCCTTACATCATGGAATGATGTTTTCATATTACAATATGAAACTTAACATAGATATGGAATCTATTATAGATATGAAATCTATACTTTGAAATGATGATGCACAAATGTGACTTATGTTTCATCATGAGAGGATATTTGGTAGATGGGGATCTACCTTCATAGATGTGAAATCTATGATACTATTGGATAAGGAATCCATTGTGGTTATGTTTTTGATACCTCTATCAAAGGATGATAGATGGGTAAAAGGACGAGTCCTACTATAGATGGGAGATCTATAGGTTGATCTTTCCCTTAAGTCCAAGAGGGAGTGTTAATGTTATGGCCTTTATGACAAAGATCAACATTATGCTTAATTTATTAATGCATAATTAAGGACTATTTGATTAATAATAATAAAATAGTGGAATATATTTATTATTATTATGTTTATATTAAATTATGATACTAATATAATAAGGATTATATTATTATTATTGTCATTAAAATGCAAAAGAATCATAAATGGGATGACATGCATTAGTTTAATTAAGTGGCAACTTTAATTAAATAATGCAAGTCGGCTACCTCTTGAAGAGGTGCGACCTTTTGCATTGAACTCTTATATAAGAGTGGTTATTGATGAAGGGTAAGAATCATCAAAGACATAACATGTGTTCTTACACTTCAACAATATTAGAGATATAATCTGCTCTATAGCGAAATTCAAACAGCGAATAAAGACAGAGTATCTGCCACTAAAGGAAGCAAGCTCCATTGGAGCGAATTGTGGACTTAGGAGCAGCGAATGCAAGAGCCATTGGGCAGATCCAAGGACAAACACATCTGCTCTATAAAGCGAATTAGAGCAGTCATATGATAGCGAAATTGATCAGAATAGGGGAGCGAATCTTGGAGTGAATTCCAAGCAGCGAATTCACTCCAATCTAGAATCAGGTTATCATCGGATATATCTTCCATTATGAGCAGCGAGTATGAGCATTCATAGCAGCCCTTGCTGACAATTCCTGGAGCGAACTGTAGCAGGCACATGGAGCAATATATCCCTGAGATATACATAGTAGAGTGAAGGCCGAAATATATCCAAAGGGAGTGAAGTCCGGTTCACCATTTGGTACTAAACCTTCCTGTGAATTCTAGGAGAATTTAGATAGATCTAGACAGATCTTTATTAGACATTTTGAGTAAAGATAAGAGCTGAACTTAAGACCCTAAAGGACAAACTGGATAGCAGCCCTAGGGCGAATTGGCATTGATATTAAAGAGGCAAACTTGGAAATTAAATAAGTGTAAAAGAATAAATTCAGAGCTTCAAATCCGGGTATTTTCTCTCCTTGTTTGAGTTTATTTATTACATCCTGTGCTTAGTTTTGGAAGATCTCTATAGATTGTATATTCCTTGCTATAATATGAAAACATTAACATAAATCCCCTCCATATCTCATCCAATCTTTGCATTTTATTTTTCAATATTGTGGTCCTTTCATGTGCCTGAACTATCCTTGCTAGAAAGGCCTCTACTTGCTCCCTGATATCATCTGCCCATCCCTTCACTACGCCACAAGCACAATGCGAATCCTAAGAAGTAGGGGCATATGGAACGAGTGTTGTGCTTTCCTGTCCTGATGGATGCATATGTTTATTTATAAACTCTTTCATCATCAAATTCTCCAATTCTAGCTCATCTCTTTCTTTCATCAATTTATTCATCCTTTCTTCAATTGCGTCTGCAGTGCCTCTCAATTCCTGAAATTCTTGCTCTCCAGTTGCTGCCCCAATATTGAATGAGATGTGGTAATCATTAGGAGTAATCTCCTCTTCGTTCTTATCTTCCACTGGGACAGCCGAATGCACAGTGCGAGATCCTAACTTATCCCTGGTAATCTTATGAATTTTCTTTGCAAGCTTGGGCTCTTTTGCTTTTCCAATCCTACTCAAGAATGCATCAATGCCTTCCATAGGAAGAATCTCCTCTACTCTTCTCCTTTTC
Organism: Thuja plicata; assembly: GCA_018584345.1. Classification (NCBI taxonomy): domain Eukaryota; kingdom Viridiplantae; phylum Streptophyta; class Pinopsida; order Cupressales; family Cupressaceae; genus Thuja; species Thuja plicata. Next base: position 1,173,755 of record MU226673.1, read on the forward strand.
TTCATGCTTTCTCTTAACCATTCAGGAACCGTGGATAAACCCATACCATCTTCCATATGCTCATCATCACAAAGTCCCTTCAATGCTGAAATGACCTCATCCTCTATCTCCTGAGTGTTAAGATTAGGTTGTCTCATATCACACCCGAAATCAACCATTAACTGGACAATAGGAGAAGCTGGGAATATCTTTGTTTTCTGTTGCATTGACTGTGTGGATGAAGCTCCCTCCTCAGTATCCTGAGATAAAATCTTTGTATTTCCACCTTGTATCGAGTCACTATCCACAGTTTGTGTCCCTATCTCAGTTTGTGTCCCTATCTCCCTAGTTGATGAAGAACTAGGAATAGGAGTAGGTGTGGCAGACTTACATCTCTTGCTTCTAGATTCTTTACTGATAGTCTTGTCACTTGATGCTTGTGATGTCTCTGCCACATTACGCCTTTTATTTGAAGCCTGCCCTATATTCTGAATGCGCAACCCTGAAGTGAGTGTTGATAGTCACTTCATCGCCCCTAGAGGAAGAATCCTCACTCTGCATCCTTGTATAAGTGAAAGTAACACCTTGTTTCATTAACCTTTTCATTTTCTTATCCATCCATGCCCTTGATCTATCTATTACCACGCTCATCAAGACCCCCAAATCTGAAAGTTCCTCTTTTAGTGACCAATTAGGTTGCTCAATTAACTTATTCTTCTCACACTCATAACCGGGATTGATTATGTGACCATCATCCTTAACCCGGTCAGGCAAAGTTGCAAGACTCTCACTCGGCTAAAACTCGCCAAGGCCTGAAAAAAAAAAATTGGGAAAAACTCAGCCAGATTTTGAAAAAGACTCAGCAAAAAACCCGGGAACTTAAAAAACAGCTTAATTTTAATTAGAAATGTGTTTTTTTGCAAAATTCAATGAGAAGATGCATCCAATGAGTTAATTAATGAGAACACAAAAGAAACAAGTTGAGTTTAGATATATATAAACGCAAAGTGGGTACAAAATTGCATTCTCATGCAGAATGTTGATGGCTAGAAGCCTAGAAGCAAAGTAGTACTAAATAGTTTTAGTTTCTGTAAAACTAGAAGTAAATACATCATTACAAATTAAAATTAAATCTTCCTCTTCCTAGCTCTACTAGCAAATGTGGGAGAGGCACTAGAGGGTCTAGTCCTAGTAGTAGAACTAGAACCCAGCACTGGGCGTCCGTGTGACTGTGTCTCCTCGCTTGGTATCTCTGATGATGCGTGTGACTCGCCCTCCATCCTGGATGTAGCTCCTCACACTGGCAATGACTCCTCATCTGACTCCTCCTCAATGTCATCCAATGTGAAACCAAATCCACCCTCCTCCATAGCCCACCTCTCCAAATCTGCGATGTCATTCTCTGTAAACAATGGAGGCTGCTCCTGTGCCGTCCAATCACTGTAAGGATCTATATCGTCCAAATCAATTGGACCAACTGGTGCTTCTTTTGCCTTTCTTATGCGCAACTTAACATTATATTGCACA
>MU226673.1:1185772-1197788 GCA_018584345.1 Thuja plicata
GCAGTAGGAAGGAAAAGATGTTTCTTTCCTTTGTTTTGAGGATGTGAATGAACCTCAGTAGGATGTGCTGTGGGATATTCGGAGAAAGATTCATTAGAAGTTTTCATCATTTCATTTATCTCTCTGTCAGTAGTTGCTGTAGATTAGTTAGTATTGAGTGTATGAATTCATAGGATGTGTGAGTTCTACAGCTTGGTTTATAGATTAGAAAGCTCTCCTTGCCTGGATTAAGTTCTGTTTAGGCTTAATTCGGTTTGCCTCTCCTGCTCTCGGGTTAAGAGCATACCCTGTGTTAGTTCTAGGATCAAGACATAATTCATTGCATATCATTCCGTAAGGGAGCTGTACCTACCAATTCAGAGAAAAGCCAGTAATCAGAGAACGGCTTTTCAACTGTTGTAATCAGATATTGTTCATAATTTTGGCACTAAGAATCATATTCCTAAGAAGTGAGAAAGGACAAATCTGTTTACTAACACAACCTTTCCCCATTTGGATGCCATCGAAGACTTTGGATAGAAGCCCCTGGATAGCCTCTTAATCAATATCGTCCCCGCTGCGATCCCCTTAGGCTCTGCCATTTTCCTGTTCGAAGCTCGAAGTTAGTAAGAATTTAAAGATTTTAAAGAAAATTTCAGACTTGAAATCCTTACATCAATCCTTGGATTAATTAATGAATTCTACTCTTTAACTTAACGGTCTAATCCAAAGAAAGTAATGACCAACATGGCCATGAAAATAAGAATCTGATTTCTGAGGACAATATGAATAAGTCTGTAGATAAGCCATGGAAATCAGTCTTAAACTTGTGAAATTCCCCCTTATCAAACCATGACTTAGTGTGTGAATTTGGGAATCGAAGTTATGACTTCATTAAGCTGCAAAATCACATCCATTATCTATGTTAAGTCTGAAGACATACCTGCAACCTGCACTTTTTGAATGATTTTGAGAGGCAAATTTAGTGTTTTGGATGCCCAAAGACCTTGTGAAGACTCAACACTATCAAGCTTTTGAATGGTAAAGTCTTGAAATTATGGGGAATTTATTAAAAATCCCCCTTGTTATAGGTTGTCTGCAGACCTAGGTCTGCAACTTGTGTTTTCAGACCTTAGAATGGCTCAAATGATGCTTAAAACAATGCCCAAAAGTCTGCAATACAGTTAGGATCAGATTGTAATCAAAAGCAAACCCAGACTTAGGCAAAAAAAAATTGATTTTCAAGAGTTGTCCTCAGACATTTGTTCATAACTCACTTACCTTGTCCTCCCGATGACTGAAACTGGTTGCAAATGGTTGATATTTGACAAAGGAAGACTCAACAAACAAGTTTGGGCTGCTTTGGCCTCTATTATTTTCTATGATTTTTTGAAAAAAATGCCCCAGTCTGAGAAAAACTTCAGATCTGGGCCTGCATACTCCTCCTTTCAGCCACCTTATGTCTGCAAAATGTGTGGTCTGGCTCAAGAATCACTCAGCAAACATTCATGAATAGATATGAGGGCTTGCTAAATTTATACAATTTTTTCCAAAAATCGTCCCTGTTTGGATGATCTTCAGATTCGACCTGCATATACTCACCAATCAGCCTTGGAATGGTTGCAAAATGTGTGCAAATTGACGTGGATTAGTCCGAAAACAAGACTTGAAAGCTTTGGGCTCTAAATGAATTTTATAGATTTTTCAAAATAAATTGCCCAACTCCATGAAAGTCTGCAGACTTGGTCTGTATACACCTCACTAATTAGCCCCTTGGTGCCTCTAAAAGCTCAGAAAAACATCTCCTTATGGTCTGCAATCATCCATAGTTTGTTTGAGGAGTTAGAGGAGAAAGGACAATTTTGGCACAAAATTAATTTCATGGAGGATGTCTTCAGATTTAATCTGCATACAATTATACCCTCTTTACTCACCTTAATCCTCCAACTTCAACCACCTACTAAATCAGACTTGAGAAAATGGCTGCCTTCTTCCCCTTTGCTCAATCCTTAGCCTTCCAAGGTTTGATCGATTTCAATGCCAGCTCTTTGACTTAGCTACCTTGCATTGGACTTTCATAGATCTTTATGGTTTCACCTCTCAGCCATCAAGCCTTCTAAAGGAGTTTTAGCTTGTTGTTTACTTCCCACAAGCAATGTGGGATAAAAGACAGCCACTTTCTAGAAGCTTCCCTATATTTAATTAATTTCCCATCTTTAATTTATTTATTAATTGAAAAAAAACCATCATGGGAAAATCGATCCATGTATGGATCTTTCAAAAACTGACCAAGTCCATATTATCCTTCCAAACATTCCATCCATGGATCAAAAGGGTGACATCCACACATATTTTCCACTTATTCCAAGTAGGGAAATTGATCATTGTAAGGATAGTATTCATTTTTCACACTTACAAAAATTTCAACTTGTTTGCTCTTAAAGGGAAAATTCGACCCGTGTCCGGATAATTGTCTTCCATACTTGGAAAATTTTTCAATTTCCATAATCACTCTCAAGGGAAAAACGACCCATGTGTGGATGGATGAATTCCAGACTTGGAAAAAATTTCGCATCCACAATCACTCAAAGGGGAAAAACGACTTGGGTCTGGACAATTCCAACTTCGCCCTCCAAGATTTGGCTAAGTATAAAATCAAAGGGAAATTCGCCTCATGTCGGGATTCTTCATTCTCTTCATTTAATCTTTGGATTCCAGTTGGGGGAAAATCAACCCATGTCTGGATAATTTCCACACATAAAAATTTCGAGCAAATGTCATCCAAAGTGGAGAAATTCATAGTATGTCTGGATTTTATCCCTAACACTTAAAATTAGGAAAATGCCAATAAAAGTAGGGAATTTCATGCTATCTTCGGATTTTGATCAAAATAAGTGGGGAAATTCATAGCAAGTCTGGATTTTGTGTATTGTATAGAAAAATTGATTTTCTTTAGGATATTGGCAATTTTTAGTATGAGAGATCAATTTTATAAGAATTTTAAGGCCCTTATGTATGGAATATGTCTTTATAATGTATTTGGACTAATTGACAAGCCAAAATTTAAATGCACTTAGGATTTTACTTTCAACCCACTATAACATGACCCCGAGGGACTTTAATTTTAACGTTCCCACTTTAAGATCGCAACTTGGTCACTTGATTTCTTTACCACCCCTCAGTCTTTTAAAGCTCTGAATTACTAAATTCACCGCGAAAACCTAACTAACCTAACAACTACGTGCAAAAGAGGGGGCTCCTTATTTGCAATGAGGTGATGGTGTGAAAAGGTCACAACAGGTCCTCATTTCATATGCTGTAAGAATGCTATGAGACTCATCTATCTTCAAGGTATTTAAGTCCATCATTTCTTCAATAGCCGAAACTTTTGCATGCATCAAATTTCATAGGAAGAGATCTTAATATTTTTTGCACAATATATAATAGCTGATGGGCTTAATTAGCTCACAATAAAGTCAGTAGTCTACACCCGGCCCAAAGTGAGAGATTGAAATCATATAGGTCTGCTAAGTCTCCTCTATGTAAACCAAAAGGTTGTATGTCAATCACTACAAGGTAAAGCTAGAAGGCTAAGGAATCATAGTAGTGTGAACAACATTTCATTTCAACTGGATACAAATTATCAAGTTAGTTAAGAGTATTGTTTACCTTTCAGAGAGGCAATAATTAAAAGTTCATAAGGCATCCATCCAATAGAGTAAGCTTATTGGCAATCCTCACAATTTTCTCTTTTCTTTCCATCACCCAACATGCTATTTCACCCATAAATACAACATTTAATCAAACATTCTACTAAATTCAAGGTTGTATTATTCAAGAACACTATCATAATGAAGGAGTAAAATCTCACAATTCTCATGCTTCAGGTGCCTCTGCAAGGAGCAAGGAATTCCTAACTTGTGTTATCATATCCAATAGGGTTGAAATGACGAGACTGTAATATGATCAATATAAAGTCAACATCGTATCTGTTTCCCATGTTTCCAATCAGGACATATGGAATAGCTCTATCCCTTCATAAATTTAAAACCTAGTTAATATTTCAAGGTTGGAACGAGATACCTCATCAATGAAAACACAATCATACAAACCATTATATTCAGCAAGTTAAGTATATAGTCGTAATAGTGATTCCCAACCTTTCAAAATCATTTTGTATAACACACAGCAAGGGAATTCAAAAGTAGATACTCTGACCTGGCAGTGATCAAGTCACAGAAGCAAGCAAACTAAATATTTTTCCAAACTCTCCAATCAAGCAAATCAATCATTGGCATGTCATCTTCAACATTGTAAAATCTCCTTTTACAAGGATTAGCAAGTGCCTTTAGCCAATTCCAGCGGTGGATATGGAAGCTTAAGAATCAAGGATTTTTCTTCTTCCATGCTATCCATTTGTTAGCTAGGCCACTATCAGTTAGAGTTTTTTCCTCTTCTCTACAAAACATCTCGAGTCCCATGATGTTCAAAAATTAAAAAGAGAATAGGTGTTTTGGCTGAGAAAGAGATAATCCTCTCAAAATTTCTTTATGTTGTTTGCCAAATCACTTTCTTAGCGTTCATTCACAACAAAAATTAGTTTTTTTAATTTTCTTCCAAATTTTTATCATCAATTTAAATTCAAACTTTTGTTTTTGGATAGGCTTTATTCAAAACAAGTAGTCAAACAAAATTTTCCAACTTATTTGGAGTCAATAAAATTTCCTTTTTTCAGTGTTCATATTGTTGATTTGTGTTAATATTTGTAATATTGCAATTAACTTTTGTTGCTTTGTTGATTTTTTTGTCGGCTGATTACTTTTATTACACGTGTGATATTGTGCAGCACGAGCATACTTGTTGGGATATAATTGTAATGATGAAGAAGAGCTTGAACTGGCATTGAGGTAAAGTTTTGCCTCCTTTATCACATCTTTTTTCTTCTTTTCTGCATGTTTTGACTTCTGCCCAATCAATTTGCCAATGCTAGCCTTTTGTGATTTCTTTAATTGGTTCTTATGCACGAAGTTAAATATTGATTGGTATGATTAATTTAATCAGGGAGGTGATATATCCTGGCTCCAACAAAATGTGAAGGATCACTAAGATTTGAAAAATTCACTAGCATGTAACAGGGCTGGCAGAAGTATCTTTGACAAGATTTTTTCTTCAATGCCAGTAATATTTATAAAGCTCGAGTTTTTTTAAATGCCTGAATTTAAGGTTTGTATTATTAACTTGGATATCCAAGAGCAGTTCAATACCACCAGGTTGTAATCTATTGTCATCTGTTGATAATTTATAGCAGTTCTCTTTTTGAAATTTTTAATTATGTATATTTCACCATGGGGATGCTTCGTTAATACTTAAAAACGTTGTAGTCAGAAAGCATATAGTATCACATGATTTGATTAGTATCACACTTTTGTACTGTTACAAGTCACTAAAGACTCTTCACTGTTTGTGCCGTTGTGTATAACTAATGATCTTAACTAATATTGATCTAAAACAAATGATCTGAACTAATCTTGGTAGCCTTGGAAATTCTAAGAAATAAAAATTACTTGAATTCCTCTAATAAATATATACATCCACAATTTCTGCTGACTACATTTATATAGAATATAACCATCTCTTTATACATCTATTCACATATCCCAATCTGATTGGCATCCTCATCCCTCCATTGGTACCATTTCTCATGTCTTCCGGTAACTATTTGCAGAATAGGTTTTTTATTTATTTTGATTATGCTTGATTAGAGCTTTTCTGTATCTCCAATTATTAAAGGCCATAGTAAATGACAAAACCATGGCCTTTGGTAATGCAGTTGCAGTTTTTAATTTATTGTTAGAAATATTTAGAAGTACATCATAACAAGGCTTCAATGTGTCAGGTAAAAGAATCACCCGACCCTTGGTAAGGCACTTAAATTTTTTTTATCTATTGAAATAAAACATTTAAAATAATATCAGAGCAATTTTTAGTTTTCAAGCATTAACAAATAGGTTGGACATACAGAATAACAGTGGTATTGGAAGAATCGTCGAGCCTTGTGCATATTCCCGTGGAGTTGTATTGCATTGTAGGCACAAAGCACTCAGCAAAACTATTTATTTAGCTTTAAAAAATAGGTAGTTAAAATAGCATATTTCGTAATGATATTCAGTGTTATATTTTTCATGAACCAGCTAGGATCTCCCATTTGCTGTTGAGGCGGGGCTCTACCATAGAGCTATAGGTCTTCTTGGTGGCCAGTACATCTTTGGTTTGGGTGTGGTTCATTTTCTAACATTGCAACTAGGAAAGGTATATTTTGTGGCAATAATGCAAGTCCTTTGTATTCTTTACAACATTAGCTTTGAGGGAAGCAATATCAATAGCTAGTTAAAGGGTTGATTCTGTTGGCAGTTCTGGTCAATAATGTGAACCCTTTGCTTGCTTGAAGCTGAGAGCTTGCTGATATGTGTTGCGGTGTTGACCTTTTGTGTCAACCATTTGCTTGAAAGTAGGATGTATACCGGATGTGTTGCTACTTTGGTATAGAAGGTAGAAACATGCGCTGGTGACCGATGGCTGATGGTATTCTCTTTTGTGGATGTGCACCTACTTGTTGATGTCTACACCATGTTGTGTTGCTAGTCATAATAAATGTGTTAAAGGTGCTGCATTGCAGTGAGAAGTTTCTATTGTGCCGATGAATAAAATTGTTGTAGTAAGATTGGATGTCAACTATCCTTTGTGTTGGTGATGAGACTTGAAACTGAAAGATTGTGCACGGATGATATCATATTGAGACTAGAATTAGAAGCACGACATTATTGAGATGAGGATTAGAAGCATGACATTATTGAAATGAGGATTATATCATATTGAGACGAGGATTATAAGCATGACATTATTGAAATGAGGATTAGAACCATGACATTAGTATGTATAGTTGTATGATGCTATAGATTGTTGTATCTCTTTTGTTGCTCCTGATAAGCAATTGTTATTACAAAGGTGTTTTGACTAGTGAAGAAGGTTGCATAGTTGTATGATGCTATAGACTGTTGTAATATCTTTTTTGTTGCTCCTAATAATTAATTGTTATTACAAAGGTGTTTTGATCAATGAAGAAAGTTGAGAAGTGCTTTGGTAGCTGCCTCGAAGAATGCTCTACATTCCTCCGTGTTTGATGTTATGGCTTTGAAGTTTGAAACATAGATTGTGTTCTATGGATGTTGCACTCCTATCTTTTTAGATCCCTGGTGTTGCCGTTGATATCTCTGTAGTATACATTGTGTTGGCAATTTGGGTGTCTGTAAGAATTGGTCAAAAAAACGCTCCACATTTCTTTACATTGATGTTTCTTGTGTTGCGACTTGGAGGGAAGGCTATAATAGTTGTGCAGTATCTCAATTCAATTTTCTGCTATACGTGTACCACAAGAATATTTTTGATGATATGCTTCAAAGTGTGTTTTCCTGACCTTCCAGTTATGAAGAGCTCTATGTGATTTGCATTGTGTCTAGTGGGTTTTCAAGTTTATTTGTGGCTACCTGGCCGATGGGGTTTGTTTTCTTGCGTATACTGTGCTCTTGATTACATTGGATGATGTGTTGAGTTAGTTTTAGATCCCATCTTGCCATGTGGGGATCCACATTGACTGGTTTCATGTTGAAGTGTTTTGGGCTGACTAATTGTTGCTACACGTTACCATGTTCCTGACTTTGGTGGATGTGTGCCAAGTTTGTATGATGTTTGGTATCATCTTTGATGTTGTGTGATGATGTTTTTTAGGTCCTCTCTATATCTTGGATAGGAGCACTTTTACCACAACTATGTTTTGGTGGTCTACTTGTTGGGATTACCCCTTGTCGCTTGTTTTGCTTGACCTAATTGATGTTTTGTGATGATTCAGATGGTATAAATAAGATATCAAAATCAGTTTCAACGTGAGTGGAGTGTGGAAAGGTGCGACTTTGAGGTAGTAGATGTGTGGTGAGAGTATTGGAGTAGAATTATCAAATGGTTGCTTGAGGCAGCGAGTCAAGAGCAACTACATTCAAGGAGAATGTTGGAATCTTATTTATTCATTTCAGGTATCGTGTGCTGAGACAATGAGTCTCCTCTACAAGTCATTGTATCTTGCCTTGGATAAATGATCTTTAGTTTGCAAGTCCTTTGTATCTCGCCCTAAGACAATGTGTTTTGGTTACAAGTTCGTAAGTGAGCCTCTTGTAATACTTTTCTTATATTGAGAGATATTCTCACCGTGGTTTTTCCCTTGTTGGGTTTTCCACTTTAATCTAGTGTTTTTTTGTTCATTGGTGTTGATTGCTTTATCTTTCATTGTAGTTGATTAAAGTTACATGTTCTAGAATTAAAGTAAAAAAATTAAGATTGTTAAATACCAATTCACCCCCTACACCCCCCTCTTAATCTTTAGGTGTTTTCAACAATTGGTATTAGAGCAAGGTTCCTCTAAATTAAACTCAATTGCTTGAGGAATATCTAGAATGGCAAATGATAGATCTCACAAGGTTGGAGGGTAAGAATGGAAGCATAGTTATTCTCATTAGGATTTGGTGTTTTGAACTTTGTCCATGATGGTTATACTCCTCCTTCATGTTCTCCTACAGATGTTGCAAAGATCAGGGCATATGGGAATAGGGCAAAGCAAGAAACAAAATTATGAATGGACTTGTATATCTGAAACTTGCTAAGGTGATGCATTGCACTATTGCCAAAGAAATTTGGGAAAAACTCAATGGTGACACTAAGGTGAAACACATGAATTTGCAAAATTTTAGAATCCAAATTTGAAACATTGAAGATGGCTAAAGATTTAGATGTTGCTAACCATATACTTCAGGTAGATGAAGTTGTAAATGAGATCAAAGGCAGTAGTGGAGAAATTAAAGAAGATGAAGTTGTGGACAAGCTTTTTAGATATCTTCCAAACAATTATAGCTATAAGGTAATAGCCACTCAAGAAAGCAATGAATTAGATAAATATTCATTGGATTAGTTTTATGGTCCTCTAACTGCATATGAAATGAGACAATTTGAAAAGAATGCTCCTAAATGGGTGGTTACATTCAATGTTGGTAAGAAGGCAGAAGATGATGTTGATCTACTTGATGGCTTAGAAGATGTTAAAGCAAATTTTGTTAGAAGTTTGAAGAAAGGCACAAGAAAATACATAAGTAAGCTAACTTTCAAATGTTTTAATTGTGGTAGAATTGGTCATCATGCTTTTAGATGTCTTTTTAGAGAACCAGATTATAGCGGTATAAAAGAAGTATAATAGTTGTTCCTCAAAAAGATGAAACTCAAAATTATTCAAATGATAAAACTTATTATGGGAATACAAGTAGATGATAAAAATGATAATGTCAAGGATTGTAAGATGTCCAGTGACTTGCAAGATGTCAAAGTTATCAATGAACAATTAATGATTATATGGATTGTCTTCCTGCAAAAGAAGTAAATGCATGAGTGATTGGCAGTGGATGTTCTCATCATGTAGTTGGTGATAAAAGAAAGTTTATTAATCTCAAGAATTGGAATGGAGGATCTATTAAGTTTGGCGATGAAGGAGCTGCCCCAATTTGTGGAAAGGAAACAATAACAATTCATGTGAAAAGCAAGACAAATGATCTTCTTTATGTCAACTGATTGAAACATAACCTTCTCAGTGTGAGTTAAATGTAGCAAAGGATATCATCTCACATTTCATGACAAAGGTTGTGAATCAAGAAAGGAAGCTTAGAAAAACTTGTAGCGGAAGGAACCAAGACTTGTAATGTTTATCGACTTAAAGAGGCTAGAGAAGGTAGTCGTTTGTTGGCACAAACCCATGATTATTGGTTGTGGCACAAGTGGATGGGTCACATCAACTTTGATAATATGGTAAAGATCAACTCTACAAATGCGGTTAGAGACATGCCAAAGACCATCAAGCCTACAAACACCTTATGCAAAGAATGTCAGATGGGAAAGTAGACAAGAACACAATTCAAGAGCAAGGAGTATTCATCTACAAAAGCCTTGGAGTTGGTGTATGTTGATCTCTATGGACCTACTAGGGAAAAATGACTCAATGGTGAAAGGTACTTAATGTTACTTATTGATGATTATTCTATGATGACTTGGGTAACTTTCTTAAGAGAACAATCAATATCTCTAGAGAAGTTTTAAGCTTTCAAATCTTTAGTTGAGAATGAAATAGATGTTAAGTTAAAATGTTTGAGGTATGATAGAGGAGATGAATTTACTTCAAATGAGTTTGAAAAATATTGTGAAGAGTATTAGTAGACATTTGTCTGCTCCTAGAACTCCACAACAAAATAGGGCACTAAAAAGAAAGAATATAACAATGATGAAAGATGCAAATTTGCCTAATGTTTCTTGGAAAGAAGCTATTCACAATTATGTCTACATCCTAAACAAAGTACATTTGAGGGTCAATAGTCTTATCAAAATATAAAAGTCAAAAAGGGTTTAAGATCCACTATATGCTATGGTATGAGAGACTTGCTATAGCCAGGTATTTCAGAGTTTTTGGCAACAAATGCTACATCAGAAGATATTGTTTTCTTTTTGGAAAGTTTGATTCAAGATGTGATGAAGGAATATGTCTTGGCCACTCAACTAGAAGCAAGACATATATGCTACAAGACACTTAGAAGAATGGTTGAAAGCACAAATGCCAGAGTGTAAGAAGAATGGAATCATGAGATACAAGAACTAGAAGACTATGAAACTTATGAACCTCTATGCATGGAAGAAGAAAGGTAGAAGAGATACGAAAAATAAGAAACACCTGAAAAGGCCTCCAAGGCTGTGATAATGTATGTTCAAAGGAATCATTCAGAAAATCAGATTATTGGTGATAAGAATGAAGAAGCACAGACTAAGAGAAGATTTGCAAGGCAAATGAACAAGTGAATATATGTCTTCTATCAATAATTGAACCTAAGACCTTTGCTGATGCTAATAGAGATGAAAATTGGTTGCAAACAATGGAAGATGAGCTGAATCAGATTGAGAAGAATTAGACATGGGAATTAGTTCCTAGACTAGTAGACAAAAATGTTATTGGAACAAAATAGGTATTCTACAAAAAATGAATGAAGAAGTGGCAAGGAACAAGGCAAGGTTGGTCTGCAAGGGTTATTCACAAATAGAAGAAATTGACTTTGAAGAGACATTTGCTTCAATGGCTGAAATGAAGGCAATCATGATGTCTTTTTGCCTTTTCTACTCACAAGAAATTTAAGGTTTATCAAATGGTTGTTGCATTAACTTTCTTGAATGGTGATCTAGAGGAAGAAGTCTACGTAGAGCAGGTTGATGGATTTTAGTTGTTAGAAAGACCAGACATGGTTTGCAGACTAAGGCTTTGTATGGTCTCAAACAAGCTTCAATGGCTTGGTATGCAAGGTTGGACAAGTTCTTACTTCAACAAGGCTTCAAGAAAGGTACAACAAATAGTAATCTTTACATCAAGGTTGACGAAGAAAAACTATTAATAGTTGTGTATGCTAATGCCATCATTTTTGGTGGAGATGATGTCGCATGCAAAATTTTTGTAGAAAGATTTGAAATGTCTATGATTTGTGAGTTGTCTTTCTTCTTTGAGCTTCAAGTTACTCTGATGAAAAATAAGATCTTTATTTCTTAGGCTAAGTATGTTGAGGAAATGTTGAAAAAGTTTGGTATGGATGATTCCAAACTAGTGAGTATGCCTATGGCTATTGGTTGTAATTTTAGCAAAGATGAGTCTATTTCGGTCAATAAGACTCTTTATATGTATTTGATTAGAGGATTGGTGTATTTGACTGCTTCTAGACCTGATACAATGCATGCAAGAAGGTTGTCACAAGTTTGTCCATTTTAAGAATAATTGGCACAACAAGATGTGTTAGTCAGATGACACAAAATTAGTTAATATTTATTCTAAGAATATCTATATTTTTTTGTGCAACAATGATCCTTTGTATCATCATTTCAATAAAAAATATAATATCAATTTATCTAACAGTGA
>MU226673.1:1197863-1222195 GCA_018584345.1 Thuja plicata
TATATATATATATATATATATATCAACAACCTAACAAGGGGGTTGACCCTTACACAACCACAACACAAAAATAAAGGTGCTGGCAAATACAAGTGAAATTATGACAAGATCAAGAACAAACCATTAATTACATAATAGCAATAGAGCTAGTAACCCACATCAAGAGTGGGAAGCCAACACACTCACAATGGGGGGAGGGGAATGCGAGATAGAGTGATTGTTCCTTTGTTGGCGGACAACCATCCAAGTGATACTATCACTAGGGTCCCCACCACACGATAGTGAAACTCCCATTGCGGGACCATCAACACCAGGACTAGAGTGCTGGCAACATTGTACATCAACCACCAAAGGATGGAGAAGATCAGGAGCAATAGTTAGAGAAGGGTCTGTGTGGCTAGAAGGGTCCACACCAACAACGAGAGACAAAGACAGGTCCATTAGATCAGAAGAGGCTGAATCAACATGAGCATATCCTAGGGGTTTCATCATCAGCCCGTGAGGAGTCCTCAGAGGTAGAATCACAACCCCCATGGATCTTGCTATTGGAAAGGTTGTCATATAAAATTTTATGCAAGGATGATGATATCTATAATATTTGTAGAGTTCTAGATACCATCAATCAAATATTCTTTATTTTTTATTTTGCTAAAGAAATTTGGCACATGTTTTGTTCTAATATGCATAATTGGCAATATCAATTCCAATTGATTTGATGCTTTGGTTAAAAAGTTTAATCATGTTTCTAAACATATGAATCAATTTTGGTTTATTTTTTCAACTTAAATTTTATGGCATATATGAAAACTTAGAAATGAAGAAAAATAATCAAGGAAGTGGAAGATCTATGCATGTCACTATTACATTAAAATTATCAAAGAGGAAGTTTGAGAAGCTTCTCTCAGATGGACAAGTAATAGTAAATGTCTCTTAAATCCTATATGGCTAGACGCAGACGGATAATAAGAGGGAAATCAACCCTTCTTACAAGGTCTTCTTGAATTTGTCAAGCAGTACAATGAAAAAGATAGCCAGGGCAATGAGGGAAGTAGTAGTGGCCACAAAGGCACATGATATAGTTTGTTCGTTTTAGTGGATACTTTTGATATGATATCAGAAATACTATATTTTGTATCTTTCTCTACACTTTATTCCGTAAAAAACCTCTAAATTAGCTCTTGTATTCACCTAAAAATGGTCTAGGAAACCCATAGCCCCTTTTTTTCAAATATTTGGTCTTAATAAATCCTAAATCTAAGACATTATTGCTAGACTCTAAATTATTGAGCATTTAATCAAACTTGCTTATATAATTTTAGTCCTAACTTGTTGAATCAAATAATCAAGCATCAAAGCCTAAACCCAAAAAGCATAAAACATTGGGATAAAATCAAAGTCCTAAGTCCAAAAAGTGAACCCATTCACACATGGGCATGCACTCAAAAATCAAATAAAACACATAAAAGGGAGAAAATACCAATTTGTCTTATTCTCCACAAAGTTGACCAATCAAAATCACTTTATCATCTCACATGGATTGAGAGGAATTGCATCTCCACCATTGATCAATTTCTTTTGCCTCTTAATCTCAACCACTCATTTCTTGGAATCTCTTATAAAAGGGATAGCTCCCTTGCTCAAAATAGAGAGAGAAAGATTTGGAGTAAAGTTATCATGCTATTTTCATTCTAGAGCTTACTAAGAGCATTCAGTCATTTGCTTTCATTAGTAGTTTCTTGCATTTCTTGCATTGTTAGTTTGACTTCTTATCTTAGATGACATTTTAGTTTCCTTCCTAGCTTAATATAGATGCATTGTTCTTCTCATTTGATAGCTTAATATTGCATCTTAGTTCTATTTCTTATAATGTTATGCATTTAGTTTGTTAGTTCACGCATTTCCCTTTTCAAGCTTTCAAGAGAAAAGTATGCAAGTCTATGCATCTTTCTCATCCTCTTTGCATTGAATCTTCCGTTTTGAAGTAGTCAAGTCACTGAAGTCTCTATGTCCAATTTGATGGACAACTATGAGAATCATACTCGCTTCAACTAGGAAGCAATAAGCCGGTTTCAAGGGTTTTTAGTTTAGTGCTTTGAATCTCATGTTTTGCTAACCCCTTGATATAATGGTTTATTGAAGTGTTTGGTTGAAGATTTTGATCACACAATTTACCACACATTTTTGGGGTATTGGCTAAATAGCCAACTAAAACGTTAAAAATATAAAGTTGATTGGAAAAAATGACTAAGTGTCCCCTTGGTAACATACTAGGTTTTAGTTGGCTGTATAGACGTTGCCATTTTTGGCGCCCGACATGGCGCAGAAAGTTACGTTTTACTCCATTTTCACAATTTCTTGCATATTTTTGATGAAATTGTGCTTTCTGTCGTACTGTTCTTTGTCTTACGACAAATTGCAGTTTGGTACTTTGTCGTTTGGCAGCAGGTATATTGTCGTATGAGTTTTTAATTCCTGCCTTTTGTCGTATTAGAGCATTAGATTTGTCATATGAGGTTTTGTGAGACTTTGTTTTTTCGTATGACAACTGATGTATTGTCGTACGAGTTTTGATGCCAGTCTGTATTCTGTACTTTTTTGTTTGGAAAACAAGTATTTCTAGGGCTTCTCTTGAGCTAATTTTTGCTTTCTAATGTTTTGCATGTCTTCTATGGTCTTTTTACTATATGTTGTTGTAGCCTAATTGGTTTTTGCAGAACGTTTTTGAGGAAGACTTGCTTGACAAAGCCACATTTGCACACTATTTTGATAAAAATACTAAGGGTTTGTGCTTGTAGGACGCTTGCCAAAGGAAATTTGAGATTACTAATGGTTGTGTTTGCAAGTTGCCTTAAAATTATAACAACCAAACAAAACGTGTCTTCTTAGTGATTTTCTTAGGCACCTAGCTTAATTAGAGTGTTGTTTGTTTTGGTAAAATTAGACATTAGGGGAGTATGCTCTTCTCTTTTTGAGAATAAAAAACCCAAACATGTTTGATTGAACTTGAACAAGTAATACTTTTTCTTTTGGCAAATGAACATGTGCTTGATGTGTTTGGGAGACACTATGGAGTAGGAGAGTATGCTCTTTTCCTTTTGGAAAATCAGAAATCTTGACCTCTACTAGCTATCCACTTTACTTTATTGCATTTACCTTTAGAGGGCCTGCCAAAGGAGAAATCTCTTGGGAATGACCTAATTGAGGAACAAGCGGACCTGGCTACTTCCACCCCACTATAATCAAATGCTTCCTTCAATCCAAAGAGAGGGAAGACATGACTATTTCTATCTCTACTGCTTTCTCACTTGTAGGGCCTCGTTGCCCCAGTCTTGCTAAGCAAGAACTTCATTTGATTGGGTGCTTGTAGGGCCATTCTTGGTCTTAATCTTGTTTACAAGACTACAAGGGAGATACATTCAGCTTGTGTAGGGCTGAGAGGTTTGAATCTTGCGTGGAGACTATACATTTTGGGTGCTTGTAGGGCTATATGCCTTAATTTTTCTTGCGACACTACAAGTGGTAGTCATGAATGAATGAACTTACTAAACACGTTTAGATAGAGGCTACCCAATCTACCTCCGAAAGTATCATAATCTTTGTGCAAGGATTGATCCAAGTGGAATTTATTCGGATCAACCCAAGATTTTACACCCAACATATGTATTCCCAAGGATGTTTAAAGAATGAATGTGGCATGGGGGAGCTTATGCGATTCGAGCATCGAGTCTCTTTCCAAAACCCACAATGTGCCTAGACCCAGCAAAAGCCAATATCACTTTGTGTGAGGCGAAGGAATATCAAGCGTGGGCAAAGAATGTGATACTAAGCCAATTTGACTATAGGGTAGAAAGTGTTTGGTTCTTCACACTTTGTGTTTGATGTGCTTGTACACCTTGAAACTTGACATATCCTTCAAACAACAACACTTTGACAACAAAAAATAGTACATGCCAAGATTTTCACCTCAAACATTAGACAACATTGTCTGAAATATTTTACACACAAGTGACAAACTGTTCCAGAGTGTTTTTTCATTTTATGCCATTGCATTTGTCATATGACAACACATCTAGAGGGAAGGAACTCGTATGAGGACTCCTATATTGTCATTTGGGAGCCCTTGTATTGTCGTATGAGACCCGATTTGAAATCAGTCCAACATTAAGATCTTTGTCATTTGGTCACATTCTTGCAGTAACAACTATCATACCCTGTCATGGTATTTTCAACTTTCAAATCTAATAGTTAGGTTCGTCAATGTCTTTTGTCCTAGCTTCTTACAACTCTTTCAATCATATTGAATCTTTGCTCTTGGTTACTTATCAACTTTTTCACAAGTGTTGTCTAGTAGGTATTCAGATCTCAAATGCGCGATACCTTGTACAAGTTCAACAACCAATCTCTTTTCTCCATCAACAAACATTTGAAGCTTTGACATTGACCCATCAATCCAGTCACTTCAATTATCAATTGTGATTATATTTCATGCTGGTTCACACTAGGAGTTCTCATCAAGAATCTGATCATATTCACAAAAACAATTCCCACATCATACTTTCTCTCCAATATTCTAAACAAAGTGCATCAAGGTGATCTTATAATGACCAAAAATCAATGGGCTAAACCTTATGGTCTTAACAACAAGTAAGAAGAGATTCTTATTGCAGCTATATCAAAATAAATACAATCTTTGAAATCTGAAATCCAAGACTTAAAGGGAGAAAAAGATACACCATCCAACAAATCCTCATTAAGATCAACCTTTCCTTTCCTCTATGATCACAATTCACCCATATTTTCATCTTCTTCAAACAAAATGGCTACTTCACAACTTCACACCAATCCTATCTTTGATCAAGAACATCTTCATGACCAACCTGTCTTTGATCAAGAGCATCTTCATGACCATCAAGTCTTTGATTCATAGTCTATCTCACAACCTCAAGAGAATTCGATCTATGGTCCAACAAATCATGAGGAATTAACCCTATCTAAAAAATCATCATCACATGGAAACAAAAAATCAGCTCATCATGATCTTGAGTCTCATATCTCTTCGACAAACACAAGTGTATCTAAATGTCCATTGGATAAAAAATTTACTCCTTTGGGACAATCTTATGAATCAACATTGGAAGAACTCCTTGAAAGCAATCTCATCACATTGTCGCAAATCACTTCATGTGGTTATGTATTCTTGACCAACTATTGTGCCTATCATCGACACAATGAGCATAAAACTTTAGATTGCATGGAATTGAAACACAAAATCCAAGATCTCATAGATGATGACATAATTAAAATTGAAAATCCTAAGGAATCATCTAATGAAGATACTGTTCTCAAGCAAGATCTAAATCTTGAACCTATGACTAGTAATGGTCCTTGTGCAGACTCCACTTCCTCCGACATTCATTCATCTTCTAAAGAAACAAAGCTATCCAAAGTCCCCCCATCAAACAAAGAACCTAATTCTTTTCATGCTAACTATGTTTACTCTCAGGGACTACCTATAAAGGAGATCCAAGCTAATTTGCATATGACTACGAGTCTTTTTTAGGATTCAAAGATCATAGACCCAAAGCCTCCATGTGCTTCAATGACTATCATGCCTACTCACAATGGTACTCCATCAACCCTCCAAGAATCCATCACAGAGATCAAAAATCCTACCCCATCCTTAGAAGCGGCTCCATGTCAAGAGGATAATCCAAAGTATGAAGAAACAAATATCAGTAATGATCAAGATCAAGACACCATCCATCCTTATTCAACAATTTTCCAAAGTTACATATCTCAAGAGTCCAATGATTATTTCATCATCCCCTTCCATTTCTTCCAAGAAGATATCCCTCCATCTCCCAAGCAAGATCAAGATATCCTTTCCACCATCTCTAATGAGCCTGTTGAAAATCAAGAGAAAAGTACCCTTTATAGACTATCTAAAGATCCTTGTCAAGATTAGACTATCCCATCATCCCCTTGCCATAATATTCTATATCTACCTAAGAAAACCATCATTCCTCTAAATCCCTTGCATCACAATAAATCCCCTCATGCTTCAGTTGATCCTATCAAAGCTACTCAGGCACCTATTGATATAAAGATGAATTCTAAAGAAAAGAGCCTTGGTCATGCAACTTTCTCTACAGATGTTGATATCCCTTCCACACCTTATCTCCCTCCATTTTCATGTAGGCATCAACCTTCTCAATCCTCCAAATCCATCTTTGGTCCCTATATCCCAAAGCTTAAGCCTTCAAACCTTCCATCTACATTGGGTCCTTATATCCCTCCATACAACATGCCTATAACTACTATTTTTTCATCCACTTACCCTATCTCCTATCAAGATCAACAAAGACATGCACCCTTGAACTCTCCCTATCAACCCACCCATATGAACCAGTCATATCAGCCCTATTCATCCACCATTCCCAAGTCTTCTGGATGCAAATTGGATGTGCAACAAAGAAATCAGAAATTCAAGCATCCATTTATATATAAAGATCACTATGTGCAATCTAATTGACATGTGACTACAAAGAAAAGGGGAATATTCAAGAGACCACAAGGGTCGACTAAGAATTGAAGAAAATATGGGTTCCTAAATCCATCATGGAAGAATTGCATTCTAAATCATCCAAAAGAAAAGGAAAATCAAAAGTTATGTGGATTCCCAAGTCTCTTTTAAAGGACTTGGATACAAAACATAAATTAGAGTTGGCATCCCAAATTCCAAAGGCTTTTCCTTTATCTCCTTCCCAACACCTTGCATTCTCTCCTACATCAAAGCCTCAAGCTATACCATCAATTTTTCCTCCATCCGTCCACTACCCTTCAAGGTGTCTGTCAATGTTGATCTTATCACCATTTCCATCTACCCCTATACAAACCTTTCAATACCCTATCCAATATCCCACACCTACCTACTACCCGTCCATCCCATATCCTTCCATTCCCCTTATCCAATCCATTGCATAAATCCTTGGATACCATCTCCCTTATCCTCCATTTCATTCCCTACCATCACCCTATCAACATCTTTTGAGAATACTATAAGCGACATTGGCCTATAATAGCATACCCTTCAAAGGTGCACTATCCAAAGAGAAAGAGGCTCGAGCTCCTCCATCAAATAAGCAAAATACAAAAAAAAAGATTGAAAAAGAAAGAAAAAAAAAGTGCCTTGGTGAAAACCTGGTAAACAGGCGCCTTGGTAGAAAAAGTAAAGAGAAATCAATCCATCCTATGGTGAAAACCACTTATTGTGGCACCTTGGATAAGTACCATGTTGAAAACCTGGCAAATAGGCGTCATGCGTAATTCTTCCTACTTGCACTCTTCACTTGGGGGAAAGTTCCTTCCATGTCATCTTATCCATCATATCTTACTAGTCCATGAGCGTCTGCATTCCTTCTGGTGATCCTGACAAGGTTGAACCTATCCATGAACGCTATGCCTCTTTGACATCCATTATCCTCTCCATCAACTTATTCACTTGCTCTTATCCATGGTACCCTATCATGATATTGCTTATCCCTAGCCAATACTCACTATCCAGGAAAAATCCTTTCCCTAATCCCAAAGCATTCCTCACCATTTATCCTGATCATGCTATCCTATCACTATCCTACCTAATTGACCCCTTGGTCTTGATAAAAATGAAGAACGAAAAATGGAAAACAGTTTCTCAAAACAATTCTTGACATGTCCATTCTTTTGGACTGCATTCTTTTCATTACATCTGGTTATTATTCTATATGCTATCCAACACCACTCCACGAACCTACATTGCTATTCTTTTTCCCTGGCTTGGGTAATCTTGAGGAGACTATCCTTGAAAGTTACATTCACTCTCTTCATCCATCATTCTTTTCGCTTCATCCACCAGTCTACTTATCCATCTCTAATGTTCTGCACCTTGCTGTACATTAGGGGCAAAGAAAATGTGATCTTGCTTGAGAATTAGTGATCGATCTTAAAAATCTAAAAAAATAAAAATAAAAAAGAAGAAAAGAAAGAAAAAAGTAAAAAGTGAAAGATACAAAAAAAATCAAAAAAATCAAAAAAATCAAAAAAATCAAAAAAATCAAAAAAATCAAGAAAAAGTGCCTTGGTGAAAACCTAGAAACAGGTGGCCTGGTAGAAAAAATAGAATCTCTGCCAAGTGGTGAAAACCTGGCAATAGGCGCCACTTGTAACCTAGCCCCTATCTATCAACGCATAGCTTGGCTCATCTCATCTGTGGGATGATATTCGTGCTTTTCTGGGCTCTCACGTCAATCCAGTCCTCGCTTCACCGATTGAAGCCATCTTTAGGTCTTGTATAGGCCCCCTGCTTTTCAATGTCATGTCAGTCAGACCTATCAAGTTCTAACAATTGGTCCTCTTCTCTGGACAGTTTGCCACTGACATACTGGTGTTTCTCAACACCTTAATCAACAATGTTCCTCAACATTCCATTTCAGACAAACCTGTGTTTCTTAACACAACATCAGATAATTGTTAATCTCTAAGTTCTATTGATGATTATTGACCAACACTTAGTCATTTACTTAGGCAGTTTTAGTTGGCTATCACTGTGGCCAAGCTAAAACTATCCAAGGCCGAGCAACATTGCTGAGCAGTATTCAGGTTGCCGAGTTACATCATGCCGAGCTGAGTAGGATACTTAGTGCCGAGCGACAGAGATGTTAAGTGCCGAGCAGAACAATTTTTGTATACATGTCTGGATTGATTCAAACTTTGAGGATAAGTGTTTAGGCCGACTTGTATAAGCTTTTTAGGCCGACTTATGTACGCATTTAATATTTTCCTACAGAGTTAATTATGCATTTAAATGTTTTTATCCTATGCATGACCTATTGTAATTATTAATTGTAATACCTTGGAGACATGAGTATTAGATCTTGATCGTTGATCTAGATCTCGCTACGAGACTTGAATAGATATATAAGATTGCTTCTTAACCCTATTTTGGGTGTGTGGAGAGAAGTGTTGACTGTATTTTCAAGTGAAATGCACAGAGGGTTATTTTCTTAAGAAGCATAGATCAAGCATAGTGACAGAACAGTGAACAACAGAGTAAAGACATATCAGATTGTGAGATCATAGAAGGTACTGGAAAGAGGAGATCCATCATCAGCATCTGAGTGCATAACGAAGGATCATTACTTGAAACATTTGAATCATTGTATCAGGTGAAATCTCTTAATAGAGTGGTTCTAGTAGACCTTTCTAATTCTCCTAACAGAGTGCTTACTTTATTGTAAGTTGAAATCCTTTCAAAGGGTAGATTGTAATGATCTTTAGCTCTTAACGGGGCAGACCTTTAATCAGGTAGATTGCATTTTGTAATCAACTTTTGTAGCCCTAACAGACACACTTTATGACTGCAGTAGTGAAGACTTTTGTGGGTGTCATCCCCACCCCAGTTTTACCTATTTGGGTTTCTGGGTTACCAAGTTCTTGTGTTATGAGTTATTTATTTCATTATGTGGATGCTATTTGATGTTACATTAGATTCATATATGTATGAATGTGGATCAATTTGTTTTAAGTGTTTAAATTTGAAGATCTGATTCACCCCCCCTCTTAGTAGCTTGCTTTCCTATTATTGTATTTCCAAAAATTGGTATCAGAGCTGAGTTCTCTAGAAAGTTATAATCAACTTGAGAACATAGATCTTGAGATGGAGATCTACAAGATGGGTAAAGTCATTGAGAATCAAAAGATTGATATTCAGCTAGCACTACAGCAGCTTGAGATAGCAAGACAAGAATTAAAGAAGTCCTTGACAACAAGGAAAGATTTGGCCAAACAAATGAATGCCACTTATTATCAAGAAGAGGACACCACAAATCTATTTCAGAATGGAGATTCTACTGAGAGTGATGCAGCAATAGTAGATCTACTGGAAAAGAACAATGCACTATGTGAAGAAGTCAGAAACTTGAAAAAGGAACAACAAGCCCAATCAATAAGAATGTGTGAAGTTGTTGAACAGAAAAAGAAAGTCGAAGATGGCAAGGCTATGGCAGAAGAAGACAACAGAGTGATGACTATCAGACTTGATGAAAGAACACATGATGTACAAACAATGACAGTAAATCAAGTTGACATGGCAAATCAACTGCTACTTGTGAATCAAGAGATCAGTAGGAAAGACATGGAGATTGTAAATATTAGATCTAAGAAAAGTTAGTTGAAATATGAATTGAGATCTGAGAAAGAACTTAACAACAGAGTGAATGATCCCAATGCAGCTTTGAGCTACTTTGAACAACTAGTGGAAGCATCAAGTAGACCTAAAGATCCTTCTGGATTAGGTCACACTGAACAACATACAACCACTGAAGAAGGCGAATCATCTAAGACAAGTGAAAGGAGGAATGCAAAACCAAGAAACAACAAACCTGTTTGCCACCAATGTGGGAAACCAGGTCATACAACAAACATTTGCCGAAGCAAGAATGGTAAGTCCAATCCTAAAACTAACTTTAACGGTTATTGCTTTAACTATAATAAGTTTGGACATCAAGCACGTGAATGTAAGACAAAGGCAAGCAATGCACCTTCTACACCTAGATTCAATGGTAATTGTTATAACTGTTAGAAATATGGTCATAAAGCACAAGATTGCAGATCTAAAGGTAAACAATAATGGACATCAAAGGCACAAGAGAAATAACCAAGAAAAGGAAATACTTACAATTGGGATTACAACATGGCATAGTTGTCATTATTGTGGTGAGTATGGACATGTTCCAGAAAACTGCATTTCATAGGAAAGTCTAAGAGTTGGATGAATGGAAGCCTAGTTTGTCACAGTTGTCTGAAAATTGGTCATACAAGGAAAGATTGTAAGACTAGGGTACTTGCTCCTACTGTTGAGCTGATTAGAGCACAGATGAACCAAACATGGGTTAAGAAATATGAACCATGCAGCAGTGAAGCTAGTGTAGCCGAGGTCACCCAATCCAATGGATCAAGTGATCACACCATCTCCAACTAAGAAAAAGAGATATGTAAGGAACTACATTTAAAATTCTTATCTTACATCAGTTCCTAACATGAAATGTGCCAAAGTCCATATTTGCATATGCTAAGATGCACCAGGACACATTTTGAAGACAAAAAATGCCGAGAAGAGCTAATTGCACTATAGGTGCTGAGCACCAGTCGTGGACACTAAGGCTGAGTTCTTTAGTGTGTGCCGAGTTTGTTGGCTGAGTAAGTTCTGTGATGACCGAGTATGGTGAGCCGAGTGGCATGCAAGTTGTGTTAGAAAGACGAGGACAGCTGGCTTGCACTAACTCAACGGGCAGAACATTTATTGCTTACCTACCTTGACCTTTCGAGTCTATAAAGGATGAACAGTTTATTCTTCATTTTACCTTGTGATTTTTAGTATTCACGGAGCTATTGAAGAAGTTGCAGAATTGATCTTAACGAAGTTAGCATCGAAGATTTTGTCAGCGTGTCGTAAAAAATTCTAAGGTGAACAATGCGAAGTGCTACTTGCCGAGGTACCATGTTCTTCATTTTTCAAACCCTAATTTTAGAGATTATGGCTGAAAGCTCTTCCATACCAGTCAAAAGTATGGAGGAAGAACTAGAGAAAGTTCAGTTAGTACAGAATGATGTATGTGTACCTCTCAATTTTTGAGCCATTCCTGAAAGTGCAATTCAGAGTGATCTGAACGGAGCTCTCTCATCCATTCCACCAAAGGTACTTATGATCCACGATGTTAGATCTTGTTACATGGTTAAAATTGGTGAAGTAGGTGATAGTGAATTGAGAAAATCCTACAACAAATTGTGTGTTGATGGAGTTTTGAAGGAAGAATTCAAGCATTTAGCCGACAAAGGGTTAACTCGTGCCCTAGATTTCCCACAAGGTTTCAAAGACGAATGGATTAAGGTCATTCTTAGCCTAGTTCATGATATGTGTATGTGGTTGGACAATGGACCAGTCAAGATAACTAAAAACATGATTCATCGAGTGACTGGATATCCTGTTGTTAACGGGAAATGAACAATGAGAGATAACAGTAAAGAGGAAATTACAGTGAACACTGGAGCTGTATGGAACAACAAAGGTATGACTATCTCTACAATTAAAGACTTAGAACTTGATTTTGGAGTAAGAGTGATTGCACATAAGTTCTATCAGTCGATTCGACTGGATCGTGTTCCTTGCACAGCCGTTGACCAGGCATGGAAGATTGTTAAGAAGAATCATACATATGATCTTGCTAAGCTACAACAAACACAACTAGCCGAGAACCTAACATCAATCAAAAAAGCTAAGATCTCATCATGTAAGTTTGGTTCCTTACTAGTCTGCATATTTTTCTACATTCAGAATACATTTCCTACATTGGGAGATATCGTTTGGAAAAAGGATAGATCCATTACAGTTCAGATAAGTGAATGGATGGAGAAATTAGGAAGTAATTTCAATAGTATTATGGGGAACTATTTTGTGGAATTTAAAAAGAGAATAAGATTAAGGACTAGGATTCCTAGATCACTAGTGGAGAAGCACTATGAAGAAACTTGTTTTCTAGTTGATACAAATCACACATATATTCAGGCTGCGACACCTAGGGTAGCATGGTTGAAATCATTTCCCCATGAAATTAACATTGATGAAGCATCAGCGGCCATCATTGCACTCCTAGCCAAGGCAATTGACACTGCAGCAGAAAGATTTGGTAACTTTGATGAAGCAAAAGCAAAAATTTCTAGAAGTTTGAAGGTGGGAACCATGGAGGGAAAAAGGAAAAAGATTGTGAAAAATCTGGAGAAAATGGTTGGTTTGAGAAGTGATGAGGAACCTGAGGATGCACCTATAGGCCTATCCACTAGACAAGGAGAAGATATATCTACAGAAGAGGAAGTCAGTGCATCTGAGGAGATCACTGAGAAGGCTAAGCGTAAGAAACCAACAGTTGTCAAAGTAACCAAGCTGAGTAAAGCTAAATCTAAGGTTACACCTCTTGCAGCTAATCGTCTGAGGACTAGAGAATCTGCTATTACTTCTCCAGCAGTACAAACAAAAATGTATGTAAAGAAGAAGGTTGGAGAAAGCAGTTCTGGAAAGAAAACTAAATTTGCTCCTAAGGCTGTGCCGAGAAACCAGTAAAGCGACCAAGGAGGAGACTACACTTGGAGACAGATAGTGATGATGAAAAGACTGAGACTGATGAACCCAGCAACATACCCATTGCACAATTCAAGAAACCCGCTAATATTGATGAGGTATGTGACAATTTGAGAAATTCAGCAGGGTTAGCTACTTTTAAATTCATTAAGAATGAGAAACTGAGTATTGAAGACAAGCATAAAGTTTAGGAAGCACTTTTAGATATGATGAGTACTTTTAAGTTAACTCCTATAGAGATAGGAAACCATGTGCTGAATGAATTATATGAGTTTCTGTCAAGCAAACGGGAATTTGCACTTACTATAGAGAGACAGATCAGGGAAGGTACATTAGCCAAGGTGATACCTGAGTTGACATCAAAATAGAGAGAAAAATTCATTGAAGAATATAAGAATAGGTTTGTTCCTAAGCTCAGAGGTTATACTGTTTTGAAACATTATATTGAAGGATTAGTACAATAGAGTACTAGGATTTGGAAGGAAATCTTTGGACTGGTAGTTCCAAATGAAAAGAAATCTGATGAAGGAACATCTGAGCAGAAGGCTAAAGAAGTTGAGATCACCCCTAAGCCACAGATGACGCAAGATCAAATTTCTACTGAACAAGACAAGAATAAAGATGCATTAGACTCAACAAATACTGTTGATCTGACTGCAGCCAGTCCACTTGACTTCACAATTGATGATTCCAGCAATATGAATGCCGAGGGACAGGATATGTCGAGTGATACAAATATTGAGTCGCCTATTAAGGCAACTGAGATTGAAGGAGGAAATACCACTACATCTGGAGAGAGAATTGATGATAAATTTGAAGTAATCAATGATCAGATAGGCGAAGAGAAAAAGAAAACAGATGCACAAGAGGTAGCTTCACAAAATCCACCTATTTTAGAGGTTGTAAAAATAGTTTTAGATAGTGGTGTAGTGATGACGGATAATGTTGACAAGCCTAAGGAACAAGAGGCAGTGCAAGTGTTGGTTAATCTACCACACTCTGCATCATCCACTCCCATAGGTCCTAAAACTAGAGGTATGCCTGATCCCCAGACAATCTTGACAGAATTGAAAGAGGCAATGGATATTGATACTGACATAGGAAAAGATGTTGATAAGATGCAGTCGAGCATCAGCTCACCCGAATTGAAGAGGAGGAAAGTAATGAGGAAGAAGTCTCCAATTCTCGATGTCACATTAGATGAGGTAATTGTGATTCCACAATGGGATCCCAATGAATTGTCTTTTGAACAAATAGGGACTCTTCAGGAATTACTTAAGAGGAAAAAGAGATAGGAAGAAATGAAAATAGAACAGAAGCGAAAGCAGGTGTTACATGATATCAAGGATATATTTGCAAAGGATTTTGACTTCGAAGATGAAATGCCTCAAGCTCCCATTATTGATCAGTTAATTCACATTGTACAGAAGGTAACTGATGATGACATAAACAACAATGAAAAACTTCTACAATGGTCTGAGACGAGATTCAAGAGCAAAGTTTTAGAGAAAATCTCAGAAGAGATTGCAACGAAATAGGTTGAACTTTCTACTCTTGTAAATTTTTTTGGAGGAAGTTACAACAAACGTTTATTCTTTGTACAAGAAGCTATGTGATGTTGAACTCTTCACAAAGGATAATCTACAGCTTGTTGAGAAGCTACAGTTAGATTTGAAATCAACTGGTAGTACTTTGGGTAAGGATGCTATCTCTAGCTCCTTACATTCTACTAAGTTGATCAATGCACAATAAAGAATTGCCGAGCCTATGGATGAAGATGGTCAGATTAGGGCCAAACTGATCACCATTCAGACAAACCTGTTGCCTCACTTGGAGGTAATATAGAAGGAACTTTCAGCTGCAAAAGAACTGTCACAAAGAAATTCAAATCTCTCAACTGCAGAAAGTTTAGTGAGTCTAGCTGCCGAGCTAGTGATAAAATTGGAAGTTATGAAGATTGCCAAGGATAGATGGGATACTACATTTGCATCCCCCCTACAACTTCATAAACAATTTTTGGGCAAGTATAACTTAACCCCACCTGCAATCAGTGACAAAAACAAGGGGGAAGTTGGTAAGGATACAGTATGATAAATTAGTACAGAATAGGTACATTTGTATATATTTTGAAGGCATGTATTCTATGTAACTTTTTGTATGTATAATTCCAAGTATATTCCTAGGGGGAGTACTTCGTATACTTAGGAAACATTTTGATGAAATGAAATGAAGAAATGATAAGTGTGTTTTTTCCACTAATATCAAAGGGGGAGATTGTTAATCTCTAAGTTTTGTTGATGATTAGTGACCAAAACTTAGTCATTTACTTAGGCAGTTTTAGTTGGATATCACTGTGGCCAAGCTAAAACTATCCAAGGCCGAATAACATTTTCGAGCAGTATTCAGGTTGCCAAGTTACATCATGCCGAGCCGAGTAGGATACTTAGTGCCGAGCGATAGAGATGTTAAGTGCTGAGCAGAATAATTTTTGTATACATGTCTGGATTGATTCAAACTTTGAGGATAAGTGTTCAGGCCGACTTGTATAAGCTTTTTGGGCCGACTTATGTATGCATTTAATATTTTCCTATGGATTTAATTATGCATTTAAATATTTTTATCCTATGCATGACCTATTGTAATTATTAATTGTAATACCTTGGAGACATGAGTATTAGATCTTGATCATTGATCTAGATCTCGCTACGAGACTTGAATAGATATATAAGATTGCTTCTTAACCCTATTTTGGGTTTGTGGAGAGAAGTGTTGACTGAATTTTTAAGTGAAATGCACAGAGGGTTATTTTGTTAAGAAGCATAGATCAAGCAGAGTGACAGAATAGTGAACAACAGAGTAAAGACATATCAGATTGTGAGATCACAGAAGGTACTGGAAAGAGGAGATCCGTCATTAGCATCTGAGTGCATAACGAAGGATCATTACTTGAAACATTCTAATCATTGTATCAGGTGAAATCTCTTAACAGAGTCATTCTAACATACCTTTCTAAATCTCCTAACAGAGTGCTTACTTTATTGTAAGTTGAAATCCTTTCATAGGGAAGATTGTAATGATCTTTAGCTCTTAACCGGGCAGACCTTTAACCAGGTAGATTGCATTTTGTAATCAACTTTTGTATCCCTAACAGACACACTTTATTGCTGCAATAGTGAAGAATTTTGTGGGTGTCATCCCCACCTCAGTTTTACCTATTTGGGTTTCTGGGTTACCAAGTTCTTGTGTTATGATTTATTTATTTCATTGTGTGGATGCTATTTGATGTTACATTAGATTCATATATGTATGAATGTGGATCAATTTGTTTTAAGTGTTTAAATTTGAAGATCTGATTCACCCCCCCTCTTAGTATCTTGCTTTCCCATTATTGTATTTCTAACAATAACATCACACAATAACACACAAACAAAACACGACGGTGTCCCTCAACACCCACATCAAACAAGTTAAACAGACTGAACGATTGCTGACACCTTTTCTTGTATGCTGTCTGTTATCAATGATTTCCTATGTTTTCTTTGATTTCTTCTTGTTGGTGTAGTTCCAATGATCCTTATGTCAAGATAGTAGGGTGTATGTGATAAGAGCATCTGCGTTCAGGTGGATCAGCCACACATCCCTTGATCCTACTCTCTTGCACCATAGGGTGAGGTTGGTCCTATCTCCTTTTTAGTTATTCTACTTGTTTCAACAACAACACACTCATGGTTATCTTGGCTTTGAATGCCTTGATACTGGTGTACTTTTGTTATATCAACTAGAAACATTGTTCAGGTCATCTCGACTCTTTAGCCTAGATTCTTACATTTGTTTCTCACATCTATTTAATGAAGAATCGTATTCATATCCTTATGATTCCACCGGTACCAGTGGGGATTGTATTGACTCTAGTGTCCCAAACGTCCAAATGATGAAAATATAGTAACTAGAGAAATCAGTTACTTGACTCGCGTCGTAGGTTGCATTTCTAGGCTTGCATGATAGCATGGTAACATACTCCATCAAGATAAATCTAAGCTTGGAGCTATTCTTTTAACCAATTTCTCCTATAATCCTTTGCTGATGCAATCAAATGCATTTTATCTCCTTAAGGTTACCTATCTGCACACAGAAGGGGTCAATAACAAGAACAAGAGCATGACATATATTCGGTGTAAGATCAATGAAGCACACATTATTTACATCTATCATTTATGATCTAAGCTACAAAAAGCATACAACATCAAAAGATTGTACAAAAAGAAGATATATGACAAAAGATAAAGACAAGATAACATGTTGAGCACCAAAAAGGATC
Source organism: Thuja plicata (assembly GCA_018584345.1). NCBI lineage: Eukaryota > Viridiplantae > Streptophyta > Pinopsida > Cupressales > Cupressaceae > Thuja > Thuja plicata. The sequence goes on from MU226673.1 coordinate 1,215,353, forward strand.
ATTGTATATATATATATATATATATATATATATATATATATATATATATATATATATATGTATATATATATATATATATATATATATATATATATATGTATATGTATATATATATATGTATATCAAATGTTTCGGTGTATACAAAAGGATGTGCTCTTATAAATATCAAGCAAAAATGTGCACCTTCGGTGCAGATGAATCATGTACAATCGTATGGATCTCAAAAATTAGAATGGGATAAGACAAGAAAAGGGGATGATCAAGTCTCGAAACGATGAGTAGACGCTGGGACCACCATTCTCGCTCAGAAAAGCTTCTCAAAATTCAAAAGATGGATGGTGAAAATGATTTGAAAATGACCCCTCCAAGCCTTATATAACATTTTGACCTAATTTTCAAAATGCTCCTATGGATGTGAAAATTGCACCCTTGGCTAATCAGACCGCTCTGAATCCATTTTCGGGACCGAAATCAAGATCCGATGACGTTTTGATCCTCAAAAACACAATTTAACCTAATTTTAACAAATGCAGTTGATTGTTGACGCTTTCCTCACAGGATTTCGATTCGAGATTCCTTTTGATTAATTTCTTGCGCATTTTCCTCTTCAACCTAAAAAGTCAACTCAAGTCAATCTTGGTTAAACCTGGTCAACCGGACCTTAAAACAGGCTTGCATCTCACATTTCTCAATGCTTTTGTTCTATCAAGCTTGTGCCTCCCCTCCTTTCAATTTTGTTCTTGAGGGGGAAGTACCGTTACACCAATAATTTGATTCACATCAACAAATTCAATCTCTAGGGGCATCAGGCCTTGTCTCAAATCAAGATCCAATCAAGTGATTCTCATCACTGCGCATCAAATCTCAAGCTCTAGGGGCATATCAGATTCATCGCGCCATATCAATCTGAGAACTCCCCTCAATCTGGTAATTGGCTTCATCAGGATCCATATCAAGTCAATTATTCCAGTCAAATCAATCGAATGACAATCAGTCTCATCGCACCACATCAGGTTGGTTTGTCATTCAAACTTAATCTTAAATAAAAAATCTTCTTGGAGGACGTGCATTTAGTTTCATCGCTTCACATCAAACTGAATGCTCAAACTCTTCAATCAGTCTTCGCTCAATCAAGCCCGAAGATGATATCTTCATATTTCTTTGTCAGTCTTCACTCAATCAAGTCTGGAGATGACCTCTTTATCATTCTTTGTTCAATCAAGTCGGGAGTTGATATCTTCAAATCTTCAATCGGTCTTCGTTCAATCAAGTTCGGAATCGATTTCTAATCTGTGGGATAGTTTCATCACTTCACATCAAGCTATTTCCAGATCCAATCAAACTTCAAATGTTCTCTGACCTAATGTGTTCCCAGATCGATCACACATTAGTCAAAGAGGGGAAAATGTAATCACCTAAAAATGGTCTAGCAAACCCACAACACCCTTTTCTCAAATATGTGGTCTTAATAAATCCTAAATCTAAGACATTATTGCTAGACTCTAAATTATTGAGCATTTAATCAAACTTGCTTATATAATTTTAGTCATAACTTGTTGAATCAAATAATCAAGCATCAAAGCCTAAACCCAAAAAACATAAAACATTGGGATAAAATCAAAAAGTCCTAAGTCCAAAAAGTGAACCCATTCACACATGGACGCGCACTCAAAAATCAAATAAAACAAATAAAAGGGAGAATACCAATTTGTCTTATTCTCCACAAAGTTGACCAATCAAAATCACTTTATCATCTCACATGGATTGAGAGGAATTGCATCTCCACCATCGATCAAGTTCTTTTGCCTCTTAATATCAACCACTCATTTCTTGGAATCTCTTATAAAAGGGATAGCTCCCTTGCTCAAAACAAAGAGAGAAAGATTTGGAGTAAAGTTATCATGCTATTTTAATTCTAGAGCTTACTAAGAGCATTCATAGTCATTTGCTTTCATTAGTAGTTTCTTGCATTTCTTGCATTTCTTGCATTGTTAGTTTCACTTCTTAGCTTAGATGACATTTTAGTTTCCTTCCTAGCTTAATATAGATGCATTGTTCTTCTCATTTGATAGCTTAATCTTGCATCTTAGTTCTATTTCTTATAATGTTATGCATTTAGTTTGCTAGTTCATGCATTTCCCTTTTCAAGCTTTCAAAAGCAAAGTATGCAAGTCTATGCATCTTGCTCATCCTCTTTGCATTGAATATTTTGTTTTGAAGTAGTCAAGTCACCGATGTCTTTATGTCCAATCTGATGGACAACTATGAGAATCATACTCGCTTCAACTAGGAAGCAATAAGCCGGTTTCAAGGGTTTTTAGTTTAGTGCTTTGAATCTCATATTTTGCTAACCCCTTGATGTAATGGTTTATTGAAGTGTTTGGTTGCAGATATTGATCACACAATTTACCACACACAACTTTGGTATGTCATGTGTTACTGGATATATGGTCTAATTAGATCTAGCACTATTAAATCATTAATTTGTAATGGTTTATATCTAATATCTTATATAAAAAATTTATGTTAGAGATGTAATTATAGTGACAACATGGAAGTGAAATGACATGAGCATGATAATAAAAAAATGTTAAATAATTTTAATTTTATAATTCGAATAAGTAAAAATTATTAATAATCAAGAGACATATAACAAGGTTAAAAAAGGTAAAATCTAACTTCCAACTTATGAATAGTATTCTAATACTTCCAAATAGTATTTTTAAATTATTTTGAAAGTTAAAAAGGTAAAATCTAAAAATATAACTCATTGATAAGTAGGATGTATTTTCCACACCAAGTCAAACTCTGATATTGCTAGTAGGATTCAACTATATAATTTTTAAGTCAAACTCATTTACCCATTATATATTATCTTTTAATTAATTATTAAAATTAAACATTATAATTTTATTAGCACTCCGGGAAATGACTTTTCTTTAACTAGAGGTTAAATGAAACTCTTTGACCAATTACAAATTAATATATTTTATATTTTGTTATAAATTTTATATTTTCTAATTTCAAAATACAATAATTTTAAATTTCTAATTTCTAAAAATTATTTTTCTATCATTTCATTGGCTAAATTAATTGAGGTCCAGAATTTTAGGAATACAAAATGTGAACAATTTTTTTAAATTATTTTTTCAATATCTACATTATTTGTTTAATATTGAAATTATTTATTTAATTATTCATATTGTTTTTTAATTATTTAATTTTTTTAAAATTTTTTTTTAGGAATACAAAATGTGAACATTTTTTTAAATTGTTTTTTCAATATTTACATTATTTTTAAAATTACTTAACTATTTTTTAGGAATACAAAATGTGAACAATGTTTTTTGCACTTTTTTAGCATAATGCATTTTTAAGCATTTATTTTGGAATGTTTCACTTTTTAAACTTTTTTTTTGATATATTATATTATTTACATTGTTGTTTATTTTTATTTAAATTGTTTTTCAATATTAAAAAATGATATATAATTTATTTGTACTTATATAAATATAACTATCAATTATTTATATTATTTTTTTTCAAAATTATTTTTTTAAGAATACAAAACGTGAACAATTTTTTTGGCACTTTCTTATAGCCACATTGTATTTTTTTAAACATTTATTTTGAAATATTTAACTTTTTAAACTAATATATATATATATAAACAAAAGGCAAACACACACACATTAACATAGTAAAAATTTGAACGTACAAAATATAGCATGAAGGCTCTTCCGATTGCCTGATACATCAATGAGTTACAATTTTAAAAGCTCTTGAAACAACCTGATTTTCAACTAGATTTTCCAACCAAAATGAAACTATGCAAAAACATCTAAATATAAGGATCTATAGACTATCAACTATCCAACATTTCAAACTTATGAACAAAAAAAATGATCACAAAGCTACAGGTTCATTCTTCCATATTATCAAATAGCAACAAGTTTTCACCTTGCTCTTCAACATTCCCATGAAGAGCTTCATTCTCAACCTTATTTGTATGCCTGCTAACAACTGTACCAACTCTCTGAGAAATGCTCTCTCTGTCATGATCCATGAGTGTAGGTTGAGCGTTAATACCAATTCTAATCCCGTGAGGAGTGGAGGCCTGATGCGGAGGCTCATGTTCATGGTCCGACAACACTAAGATGGCATTAACCCTATCACAAATACACTCCCCTAGCTCATCACCCACAACAGGCAAATGTATGGAAAGAGCCACCTCAAGAAACTGAGAATTCTGCTGAGCCAATGTTTTCTTAATGACATTGTAGACAGAGACATAAAAACACCCATCAAGCATCTCATGGCAATGAAATAGATCACCCACAAGACCCCTACCATTGCAAAGATCATATCCTTGGACTGCAACTAACAGTCTATTATTCTGAAGAAAAACACTTCTAACTACCTTTTCTGCTATGTCATTCAACAAGTCAAGGGACTGAAGAATATCAAAAGCATTGGAAAGGAAAATAGACACAACTTGAGACATAAATATTACCCAGGGAGCCCTAGGAGAAAGCGCTTCTTCCCTTATCACTAGTCTCAAATTGTCCCTAAATTGACAACAATGCATGTAGAACATGACCGCCATGTCTCCATCCTAGAGCTTACCAATGAACGATCGCTGGGAGATAAACTCAAATCCTCTGCAATAATGAAACAATGCTCTCTCAAGCCTCCTTCATATTGGAAGAGAATGTTAAAAGGGAAGGCATAAAATTGATAAAACCTACACACGCAATAAACTTGGTTAGAAAAGCTCCAGTTGTCCTTCGCATGAGCAACTTGTCACCATTGTATTAATTTGAAGTCCTTTCTCATGTGTCAAATGAGCTTGGTAACTCGCATAGAAGGAATTTCCACATGAAGCATTTAAATCATAAATGGGGAATGATTTAGAATGACGAAACCAAATAAAGGTAGGCAAGTTAAAAATGACTAAGTCACGATACATCAGACATATGCCAACTTGGATTAATGGGAAATTGTGCAACTTGTGTGAGGGGCTTGATACAATATAATGGGGTGCATAATGCAAGCTACGGTCCTTGCATCCTAGAGCCTTGGGTTGAAACAACACATTCTTTTAACAATATATCTACTAGCTCTGGATATGCCCTTAATGGTTCATGCCATTGCCAAAATTCACCTCACCATTATCACATGTTATGTTTGCTAGAAGATCTGCCAACATGTTGTCTTCTCTGTAAGTATGGGAAATATTGATGACATTATTTGCCATTAGTATACTCAGTGAAAAACATTGACAAAGCATTATCGGTAGATAGCAAGCATTACCGGCGAACCACAAGCAGTATCGGTGAAATGCAAGCATACCTGACAGAACAAAGATTTTGAGAAAAATACTAAATATAAAAGTGACAAGCATCACCAGCGACCACAAGCATCACCGACGACCACAAGCATTACTGGCGACACAATTTTTAGAACTAACCCGACAGGAACAGAAAAGACATACCCGATGACAAGTTCAAGAAAGGAACACCGACGACCAAGAAAACCGACCATCAGAACCGATAGACAGATAAAGAACCCGCAAATTGTGGATCTAATTTTTACACGACGGATAAAGCAATGTGATTCTATTTATAGAGTTTTATTTTGTTTTAAATCATAATTTGATGGTCATGCAAGCTTTATGTAAATGCTTTAAAGCATCCTAACGGATCTAAAACATATCTAACTAAAGATCAAGGTCTAGTTGTAAACCTTGGATCTAGAGTTGACTTGCGATGCATGAATCAAGAATTGAATCTAAATTAGTATAAATAGATGTTCATACTCAATTGTGAGTACATGAATTCTTTATTATTTGATAGCCACGAAGAGCATCTAAGGAGCAGAAGGCAGAATTCATGCAAAGATCAGAAACATAGTACATCAGTTTTCAAGAACACACATAGGCTATCGACAAGCAGATAAAGGTATTATTCAATCATGGAAGAATGATTACTAATATGTATGAAGCTTTATAGGATCTGTTATCAACAATTGAAGATTGCATTTATCATCAGATCAAAGACTTATGTAGTTGCATTCTAACAAGTGCATCACATCTAAAATCCTTTTGAAGAAAGTGGACTTAACCGTTCTTTCCAAATCTCTTAACATAGTGCACACTTAACAGTGTTGCTAAAGCTTCAAACAAAGTAGATCTTAACAGGTCTCCACTGTAATACTTCTAACAGGGTAGGTCATCAGAAGTGACCAAATGTAAGCCTTAACCGGCCCCTTCTTATATGCAGATAGTGAAGTTTTGTGGGTAACAATCCCCACCATAGTTTTTACTTCCTTAACAGGAGTTTTCTGTGATATCATATCTTGTGTCATGTGTTATCTATTTTCATGAATATTTCTGTTATGGTTACATACTAAAAGGAATGTATGATATGATTACATATGCATAAAGAAAGATGAACAGTTAGATAAGATAAATTACAAACTGATGACTAAGGGTTAATGGGCTAACCAAGAAAATTTTTAGAGGTACGGATTCACCCCTCCTGTCTCAGTACATCATCTCAATATAGTTCCAACAATTGGTATCAGAGCTGAGTCTCTCTCTTGAAAAGATTAAAGACTTGAGAGAAAAGATTAGAGCAATGGACAAGTTCAGACTGGACATGACTATTGAGAATGAGCAATTACAGATGCAAATAAACTATGAGTAGTATAAGGAAGTGAAGATAAAGCTAAGACAACTTCTTGATGAAAGAAAGATTATGGAAACCAGGCTGAATGAGAAAGACTACAAAGAAATGGAAATACAAGAGTACTTTGAAACAACAGAATCATCATTGAGCAAAG
>MU226673.1:1227505-1254890 GCA_018584345.1 Thuja plicata
CATGCAAGCTTTATGTAAATGCTTTAAAGCATCCTAATGGATCTAAAGCATATCTAACTAAAGATCAAGGTCAAGTTGTAAACCTTGGATCTAGAGTTAAATTGCGATGCATGAATCAAGAATTGAATCTAAATTAATATAAATAGATGTTCATACTCAATTGTGAGTACATGAATTTTTTATTATTTGATAGCCATGAAGAGCATCTAAGGAGCAGAAGGCAAAATTCATGCAAAGATCAGAAACATAGTACATCAATTTTCAAGAACACACAGAGGCTACCGATGAGCAGATAAAGGTATTATTAAATCATGGAAGGATGATTACTAATATGTATGAAGCTTTATAGGATCTTTTATGAGCAATTGAAGATTGAATTTATCATCAGATCAAAGAATTATGTCGTTGCATTCTAACAAGTGCATCACATCTAAAATCCTTTTGAAGAATGTGGACTTAACCGTTCTTTCCAAATCTCTTAACAGAGTGTACACTTAAAAGTGTTGCTAAAGCTTCAAATGAAGTAGATATTAACAGGTCTCCACTATAATACTCCTAATAGGGTAGGTCATCAGAAGTGACCAAATGTAAGCCTTAATCGGCCCCTTTTTATCTACAGATAGTGAAGTTTTGTGGGTAACAACCACCACCGCCGTTTTTACTTTCTTAACAGGAATTTTCTGTGATATCATATCTTGTGTCATGTGTTATCTATTTTCATGAATGTTTCTGTTATAGTTACATACTAAAAGGAATGTATGATATGATTACATATGCATAAAGAAAGATGAACAGTTAGATAAGATAAATTACAAACTGATGACTAAGGGTTAATGGGCTAACCAAGAAAAGTTTTAGAGGTACTGATTCACCCCTCCCCTCTCAGTACATCATCTCAATATAGTTCCAACAAATATTAAAATCAACAAACTTGTCAAGAATACACCAGGACTATTGTAATATATAGTTGATTCTCCAATTCTAACATACCCGCTATCTAGTTGCTTCAATTATTAGCATTGAGTCCCCTCAACATGTAAATGAGATATTCCCAAATTTTTGCAAGGACAAGTCCATGGAGCATGGCCATGGCTTCAGCTAGATTGTTAGTGCCTTCATTGAAAGGGATGGCTTGGGCAACTATCAATTTCCCACTTGAATTCCTGATACAAATTCTTACTCCTGAGACTCCAGGGTTTCCTCTAGAAGAACCATCAAAATTCAATTTCACAAAAGGAGCAGAGGGGGCCTACCATATAATCTCTTTTCTATTGATCTTCTCCTTCAGAATGGTCATTGTAGAACCATTGAAAGGGAGAGATGTTTGACGCCAAGCTTTAAGGACATAGCCATACCAAGTGGAAAAAAATGATGTGCCTACTTTATCCTTATGCACATGTGCCATAACAACTTCAAAAACTGATTTCTTGATCTTTTCTTGAACCTTTTGCATTGAGCCCAACACCTTCCTAAATATGTGTTTATTCCTTTCCCACCATAGAGACCATATGACTACTACTGGGAAAACCACCCAAATCCTTGCAAAGAAAGAATCCTTATACAATAAGGGCCATGGCTGACATAGATCCCAAACTGAAAAATGGTAAACACATAGATAGCTGAAGGTTTGTTAATATAAACTACCAGCATTGTAGAGAAAAAGGGGCATTGTAAAAAGAGGTGATTACTATATTCCACTATAGAGGAGTAAATAACACATGAAAAATAATTTGATATGTGTAATCTACCCAGTTTGTCACTAGTAAGAGCGCTATTTTTGAGGACCAACTAAGTAAAGCTTATAGCTTTCAGAGGAACCATATTACTCCAACAAAAAAAGTAAGCTCTCTGTGGGATCACTTGAGAATCCCTTTTTTGGATTTCCTCATAACCCAATTTGACTATGTAATTACCTGATTTAGAGGGAGACCAAATAATATTATCTCTAGCTTTACTTAAAAACACCACTCTCTCTCTGTCAAGGCCTTCTTGAATATCTTCTTTTGCAACATGCCAATGGGCATAGAAGAGACTCTTTCCAAATTAAGTTTCCAAATGAGATTTCCACTACATCAACATAATTGACTAGCTTAGCACCCCAAATTTGGGTGATCACTGGAGATATCAAAAGCAATACATTATTTTGAGAAAGTGGTTTGAGACCGTTCCAAGAATCAAAGCAAAATTTTACATCTTCACCATTATGTACTTCCCAAACATAAGCAATGACTATATCACTTGAGGCTGTTAAGAAGTTCCACATAGCCGAACCTTGTGGAGGATTTGCGATTGTAAGAATCCTAGAAGGCTGTCTAGATATTTGGTCTGCAAAATTTTACACCAATTATTGGAAGGCTTAGAATACATATGCCTGACTAACTTGCCTCCAAATGCTAATTTTCTATCAGAATTATCATGTATACCCATCGTCCATCTTCTTATCAACTGACAAGCCTTGAAGTGAGATTATGGGAAAAAATTTCACCTCATTCATGTTCCCTTTCCATAGAAAAATCTTTGATAGTCTTTTCAAACTATTTAACAACTATTGATGGTGCCTTTAGAACAACAAGGGAGTAGTTAGGTATTGCTGCAAGAACTATTTTGATAAGGAGAATGCGACTTGAAAAGGAGAGTCATCTTGCTTTCCAAGAGGAAGTTCTTCCCTTTAATCTGTCAACTATACTAGCCTAATACAACAACCTATTAATGCCCATGAAGAAGGGGATTCCTAGATACATACTAGGAAGATCCGCTTATTGGAAACTGAGAATTTGGATGATTCTCCTCTTAACTACATGCTTAACGTTAAAAATGAACACCCTAGAATTTTGTGGATTAATCTTCTATCAGGAGACCAATGAATATGAATCTAGAACATGCTTAATATAATTGACTTCTGAAATGGTAGCATGCCCAAAAATAAGAGTGGCATCTGCAAAAAGTGAATGTGTAATTGCAATATCTGTGTTAGGAATGTGCACACCCTTCCATAAACCTAGAGATTTCATAGCAGAAATCCTCTTACTCAAGGCTTCTGGCATAATGATGAACAAAAAGGGAGACATTAGATCTCCTTGTCTGACACCCGCTTTGCATTGAAAATACCTGCTAGGGAGCCATTTACAATGACTAAGAATTTTTCTCCTGTAATGCATGCTAAAACCTACTTACACCATTTTTAAAAAAAAATCCAAAGCTCTATAGAACTTTCTTCAAGAAATCCCAGTTGACTTTATCATAGGCCTTCATTAGATCTGGTTTGACTATACACAAAGATAGTCGATGTTCTTTTATGGAATGTAAGACTTCATGAGAAACTAATTCCCCTTCCACAGTTTCCCTCCGGGGCACAAATTCACATTGCTTTGGAAAAATGAGAATAGGAATGAGGCCTTGTAGTCTTAGGTAGATGGTCTTAGAAAAAAAAATTATAAACTGTATTACACAATGAAATGGGTCTATATTCTGCAAAAGATTTAGGTTGCTTGGTCTTGGGAATAAAAACAATGTTTGTGGAGTTGAAGTGGCTCAACATTAATCCGTTCTTCCTTGACTCTTGCATGACCAACATGAGATCAAAACCTATGACATCCAAGGTTTTTCGAAAGAAAGAGTCATGAAACCATCTGGTTCTGGTGCTTTGTTTGGTGAAAGTGAAAAAACTACCTTCTTAACTTCATCTAATCTAAAAAGCTTCAACAATGTCTCATTGTCCTCTTGAGTGACTAAAGAAGGGATATGGGCTAGAATATGCTATTCAGCTTGGTTATCAATGATATCAACATTTTTATTAGGGGAAAGAAAATTGGTGAAATTTTTTACCCCTCTTCTTGTATCTGTTGAGCATTGGCAAGATGTTTACCTCAAACTAAGTCTTGCATTGTGAAAATGGTTTGTGATGCCCTCTTGATTTGAACTGAAGCATAAAAATACTTAGTAGTCATTTCACCTTCACGAAGCCAAGTCTCTCTTGATTTCTACTGCCAGTAAAACTCCTCCTGCTTACCTAGTTCTTCCCAGGTGTTGTGAAGATCTTTTTTCTTATTATATATATTGATATCAAGCCTGTGTTGAATGACGTGTTCATGCACCTGGAGAAAATCAACCTCTACCTTTTATTTTGAACAAAAATGTTTTTGAACACTTGAGCATTACAAAATTCAATGTGATCCTTGATGTGCTGAATTTTACTGTGGAATTGAAACATTCTGGTACCTCTAGAGAATGAGGCACTAACCCACAATTATCTCAGAAGTGGGAGAAAATGTGGGTGTCTAAACCACATCTTCTCAAAATTGAATGATGACTTGTGTTGAACCGTTTGGTTATTATGATTCATATTGAGTGAAATTGCAAAATGATAAGATGAGATTAGAGGGAGAATCTCCAATGATGGCTGAAAGTTTGAAATAAGCCAGGAGTGAGAAAGCATAAATCTATGTATTCATTCTACAATTTGTAAAAAAAGATCGTGCAGTTAGTCCATGTGAAGTTCTCATTTATTGGTATAATATCCTGCAATGCATTATCTACAATGAATGAAGCAAATTCCTCCATCGTTTTCATCGACGGATATATACCTCCTTTTTCTACTTGTAGGAGACAATGGCATTAAAATCTCAAGCCAACAAATATTTATCCAAAGTAAGGCTGTGTTAAATATCTGTAAGTACTCCCCAAATGTGAGCTTTGTCCCTAGATGCATAAGGTCCATATATATTGAAGATAATAAACTATAAATCAAAACTCTGGGCCTTAAGTTTCTGCCAGTTATCCTCACTTTGGAAAACTTCCATTGAAACTATTTTTGGATTCCACAAAGAAATCAAACCACCCGAGGCACCTTGAGTCAGAACATGGGTAAATTTCCATTTTCCCCACTTAAATACTGAAGAATCATAGGATTGTTGTGATAGTTTTGATTATTGAATAAGAATAATGTCTGCCCACTAGCATCCAGTTGTTGCTTGATGCAAGCGCGCTTGTCAAAGGCATTAATGCCTATGACATTCTAGGAAATAACTCTCATTGTGGTTGAGTAGAGCATAATGCCCTCCTTGTCATCTTTCTGATTGACAAATTGCCATGAAGTGTAGTTTAGATACTTGATTCAATTTCCTCTTTGATGTTACTTGCATTTGGTTTTCTCCGTCTTCTTTTAGGAGTCATCTTTGACATATTTTTATTAGAAGGGGGTATACATATTGAAAGAGTCTTAGAATAATCAAACTAAGAGTTTATTTGAGAGTCAATTGATTACCCTGTTGAGTAGAAGCCAATTCCAACTAGTTTTCCTTAGTCTCTAATTGATTAGAGTCATTCTCCATTTCTTCACACCTCTTAGCCAACGTAAGTTGAGGAGACTCTGGCCATCAGAAAACTCATCGAGAAAAGGATTTTGTAATAAGTCTACATTGTCTACATTATCTGTATTGTCTATCATTGTAGAAGGAGGATAAGAAAGAGACATGAAATCCTGGGAAGGCTCAATAATGGGATGAGGAGGCAATTCTTCATAAGTAATTTCTTCAATAAGGCATATGCCTATATAGATAACTAAATCCTCAGCCATTGTTTGTAGATCTCATGAAAACATTTTTGATCCACTTGAAAAAGGAATAAGATCTTGATGATTATTGGATTGATTGCACACTTTTTCACTCGTTAATATAAACTCAAGTTGGAGAGATGGAAAGGCATCAAAGAAAACCTTATCTTGTTGAAAATATACCATAAAACCCTTGGAAGGCCTCTGAAATAAAAAAATATGGCAGAGAAGGTTGCAAAAGAAACATGGGAGCCCTAAATGCATTTGGGAGGAACGTATGAAGAATAATTCCAACAAACTAAAGTTTGTTAAGGGTTGTTAACAAAAATGAACCTTAGGCCTTATATCTTCTTAGAGATAAATTTCTTGAAAAACCCAGTCCAATTCTCTTCTCACCATTTTCAGCCTTAACGAAAGCTAGCTCCTGGAAGGGTGAGCTCTGGTAAGCTTGATCTGGTAGATGTTATGAATATTAATGATCATTCAGAGTAGGAGGCTGTTTGGTTTCTTAGAAAAGGTAATTATCCATATTTTTCCCAACAATATGGAAAAAAATGCAAATGTTAGCTAAAGATTCAACAAAAATATCTTTCTCCCATTTCCCAAACTTAGAGGCAAGTAACAAATTCTTAGAATCACTTTTACGATTGTCAATCATAACACATACTCTAACTGGGAGAGAAGGATGTTTATAAACAGATAGATCCATTTTTAAAATAATTCCTATATGATTAGTGATGGCTTCAATCAAATGAGTCTCTCTATACTCTAAAGCCATATTTTGGAAGTGTATCAAAAAAGGAACATATCTTGCAATAAATTGAGTAGACCAAAAATTAGAAACACATAGTTGCATGCAGAGGCCAGATTCATTAAAATATAGTATTTCATATGAAACAAATTGTCCCTAAAAAGAGGAGAGACAAAGAGAGCACAAAAGGGATCTACTGTTGGATGATATCAAAATTGGGTACTATTGATGTTGTTGGCATTCATGTTTTGTCACGAGCATGTCAACATATGTTTTTGTGGAGTGAACAGACTAGTTATTACTATTGTATGATGATTGACAAAAGTGTACGAACACTGTACAGATGAATTAGAATGATTGAAGATGAGGATATGAAGAAGGATGTGTGATGAACTTATTCCTAAGGTGTCTTGGCTTAATATTGCATATTGGTGATGTTACAGATGTTTTAGTGAAGACTGGTTTATGGACTATGAAAGTGATGCTTGACAGAGTAGGTCTCTGTGTTTTGAGTATATCTTACAGGCGACGGTGATTCAGCTTATGCAAGCTTAAGGGATGACATAAGACATATTGAGGATTTTTTTGTTGTTGATCGATAGTTGTGTGATTGTTGGTGATGTCTGTGTGGCATGTATTCTAAAGGAGACCTATTTGGGGTTGACTTCAAAGATGTAGCATGTATTATGGATTGTGAGCATGGATTGTGGATCTTGGAGTATATATGATGTATTATAATTGATGTTTACTTGTTTTAGGTACCTTTTGTATATTAGAAAGGGGTTAAATAATTATTTGTAAATTGGGAAAGATTAATTGGTCGACCTAATCAATTATTGTAATAGGGTTTATATGTGAGATCTTTTCTTTTGAAAAGTAGTATTAATGTGAGAGTGATGTGAAGGTAATTGAAAGACAGAGAAGGCTATTGGATGTAGAGAAGAGTTTGTGATTATAATACTTCAATGGAATTGACCAAGCAAAGATAGTTGCTATTAGACAATTCACTGGATTGTATATTCCTTATATGCACTTGTTCAGATTTTTAATCCTTGAGGGTGGATTTAACCTTCTTTGGGAAGTGTGTCTAGGTAGTGAGCCCACTGTTACTCTTGAATCCTAACAGGGTCTATCCTTTAACAGGGACTATGTACTGTAATGTTGTTATAAGCTCCTAACAGGGATAAATATTTTAACATGGATACTATACTCTTAGTACATTATTTGTGGGTGCTAATTCCCACCAGGGTTTTGCCTTTAACAGGGTTTCCTTGACAACAAGGATTGTGTTATTGTGTTGGCATTTACTGTGTTATCATTTGAATTAAAGTTTTGGTTTATAAAGTTTAAATTTTAAAGTTTAATAGTCTGTATTACAACTGATTCACCCCCCCTCTCAGTTGTACTTGTGGACTATTATTCCTAACAATTGGTATCAGAGCTATTGGTCCTTAGAGAGAAAGCTTAACATCTTGAGGTGATCTTGAAGATGAATTACTATAGGAAGGATATTCCAAAATTTGATCCTGAAAACTTTGACATTTGGAAGAACAAGATGAGAACACATTTGCTATGTTTGGTAATCAACTACTAGATGATCACGAAAAGAAAGGAAAAGATAAAGACTGAGGATGAATTGGATAAAGATACTAAAGATGATAAGAATTTATTTTCATGTAATATGGTTGCAAGGGAATCATTGATCAATGCACTTTCTGAAGGTGAATTCATAAAATTAAAAGACTTAGATTCTGCACATGAAATTCGGACAAGATTGGAAGCACTATATGAAGGAGATAAGTTTACAAAATAGGCAAAGCTACAAAACTGGAAAACAAAGATGGAATCATTGAAAATAAAAGATGATGAGAACATTAGGGCATATGCATAGATAATTACTAAAGTGGCTAATGGTATTAGAAACTCTAGAGGTACTTATAGTGAGGAAGAAGTGATTGTGAAGATTCTCAGATCTCTGACACCTGCATATAAAACTAAAGTACAAGCTATAGAGGAGATTATACCTTTGACACCAAAATTTAATAGAGAGATGTTGATTGGAAAGCTAAATACTTTTGAGGCCACAGAACTTGGAGATTCTTTACCTAAAGTTGAGTCAGCATTCAAGGTGACTGTGCATAGAAACAAAAAGACCTTATCTGGAATTGCGAGCACCAACAATAGTGACTTAAGAGAAGAACTTGGAGACTATGCTGATGAATGGGAATAGATAAAGGAAGAATAAAGAAAGCTAGATGAAGTGGTAGCCTTGATCACTAGAAGAGAAAAGAGAGGTAAGGGTAAATTTGAAGGAAAATTACCTTTGAATTGTTTTTCATGTAACAAGACTGGTTATTTTGCATCTCAATGTCCTACAAGGGTTCCAAAACATAAACCTAAGTTTTACAAATCAAAGCATTCAAAAGAAAAGGAATGTTATTATGCTAGTGAAGGTATTTCTGATGATGATGATGTTGATTATGATGAAATTGAATTTATTGCTATTAAGGATGATGAACATATACATGAAGAAAAAGCCTTAGTATCTCATGTTGAAAATAAATTTGAATGGGTTATAGATAGTGGTTGTTCACATCATATGACTGGAGATAAAAAAAAGTTTTTTAGTCTGAAAAGATATGATGGTGGTGTTTTTAGATTTGGTGACAATACTCCTAAGCTTATCATTGGAGCTGGATCTATTTCTCTGGATGGAAAGACTAATACTAAAAATGTACTGCTTGTTGATGGACTTAAGCATAATCTGTTGAGTGTTGGACAACTAGTGGATAGAGGTTGTCAGTTGAAATGTATTGTTGGAAAATGGTCTATCAGAAGTAAATTAGGAGACTTGATCACATCTGGTACTAAATCTAGAGGTAATATATTTGAATTGAATACATCTGAAGCTTCTTGTTTTATTGCGAAGGTTGATGAAAGTTTGTTATGGCATAGAAGATTTTTTCATGTTAACTTTGATAACATTGTGAAGGCAAGTATGAAAAATGCAGTAAGAGATCTACCTAAGATTGTGAAACAATCTAACACTATGTGTAGAGAGTGTGTTATGGGGAAGTAGCCTAGAAGAAGTTTTAAAAGCAAATCTTATTCACCAAAAGGGAAGTTGGATCTAGTAAATACAATTCTGTGTGGTCCTACAAGAGAAAGATCTTATTATGGTGAAAGGTAATTTATACTTTTTATTGATGAATTTTCTATAATGATGTGAGTTACATATTTGAGAGAGAAATATGAGGCATTTGAAAAATTCAAGTTATTCAAAGCAAAAGTTGAGAATGAATCTGGTTTGAAGATAAAATGTTTGAGATCAGATAGAGGTGGTGAGTTTACTTCAGACTTATTTAATACCTACTACGAACATCATGGAATATTCAGACATACATCTACTCCTAGGACACCACAATAGAATGGGATAGCAGAGTGAAGAAACAAAATAATATTAGAAGCTGCCAGAACTATGTTGCTAGAAGGAAATGTATCACATGTTCGTTGGAGAGAAGTTGTTGGTATTTCTGTGTACACCTTGAATAGAATTCAGATCAGAGAATGTACAAGTAAGACTCCTTATGAATTATAGTTTGATCATACTCCTACTGTAAAATATTTTAGAATATTTGGAAGTAAATGCTATATCAAAAGAGATGATGAGATAGGGAATTTTGATGCTAGAAGTGATGAAGGTATCTTACTTGGTTATTCTACTAATAGAAAAGCATATAAATGTTTCAATCTGAGATTGAGGAAGTTGATTGAAAGTGCAAATGTGAGGATAGATGAAAATTTTCATACTCAGGAAATAATGTATGACTGTGGACAGATTGCAGAGATATAAGAGGTCACTACTAAACCTGCAGAACCTTTGATGGTTGATGATGAGATTGAAGATGAATCAATTGAGCTTACTGAGACTCCTAAGACTCTGAGGTATGTTAATAAGAACCATCCTGAAAATCAAATCATTGGTAATGCAAGTAAAGGAATGATGACAAGATCTAAAGTAAGAGATGAAATTTGCTTGATTTCTCAAGCTAAGCTGAAAACTACTGATGAAGCATGTAGAGATGAATCTTGGACTAAAGCCATGCAAGAAGAACTTGAATAGATAAGGAAAAAAAATACTTGGGAATTGGTTCCAAGACCTAAAAAAAAAAATGTGATAGGAAATAAATGGGTTTTCAGAAACAAAATGGATGAGGAAGGAACAATGGTAAGAAATAAGGCTAGAATGGTTTGTAAAGGCTACTCACAACAAGAAGGCATAGACTTTGAAGAAACATTTTCTCCTGTTGCTAGGCTAGAAGCTGTGGGATTATTTCTTGCTTATGTTGCACATAAAGACTTTAAAGTATATCAGATGGATGTGAAATTTGCATTCTTGAATGGAGATTTGGAAGAAGAAGTATACATAGAGTGACCTGATGGATTTCCTTTGACAAAAGATGAAGATGTGGTTTGTAAATTAAAGAAAGCTTTGTATGGAATGCAACAAGCACCGAGAGCATGGTATGCAAGAATAGACAGGTATCTACATCATCTTGGTTTCAGAAAAGGTAATGCAGATAGTAATTTATATTTAAGAACTGGTGAAGATGGAATCTTAATCATAGAAGTTTTTTTTGATGATATCTTTTTTCGAGGTAATGATAAAATGAGTAAAAAGTTCTCTAAAGAAATGGAAAATGAATTTGAAATTTCAATGATTGGTGAGATGAAATTTTTCTTGGTTTGAAAGTTAATCAGAGTAATAATGGTATTTTTTTATATCTCAGACCAAGTATCTTAAGGAAATGTTGAATAAGTTTCGAATGGAAAATTGTAAACCTGTTGGGACACCCATGGTGACTGGTTACAAATTGAATAGTAATGATGGGACTCAAAGTGTTTTTTAGAAAAAGTACAGATCGATGATTGGTGGTCTACAATATCTAACTCACACCAAACCAGATATTTCCAATGCAGTTGGAATTGTGGCAAGATATCAAGCAGATCCTAAAGAGACACACCTTGCTACTGTGAAAAGAATTTTTTGATACTTGAAAGGAACAATAGAATATGGATTGTGGTATGAAAAATTAGATGACTTTATTTTACAATCTTACACTGATGTTGATAAAGCAGGTAATGTGGATGATAGAAAGAGTACAAGTGGTGGAGTAGGAAAAGGCTGATTTCATGGTTAAGTAAGAAGCAGGGTTGTATTGCTCAGTCTACTGTTGAATCTGAGTATGTTGTTGCTGCTATAAATTGTACACAAGTTTTTTGGATGAAACAAATGTTGAAGGACATTGGAATAATATTTCAAGAGCCAGTGGTTATTGTTTGTGATAATACTAGCACAGTGAATATGTCAAAGAATCCTGTAATGCTTTCAAAGACTAAACATATTTCTATTAAGTATCATTTCTTGAGAGACAAGGTTATAAAGAAAGAGATTAGACTGGAGTACATTAGCACAAAGGAACAAATAGCAGATATATTTACAAAACCTTTGCCAAAAGATGCTTTTGAGTATCTCAAAATCATGCTTGGAGTGAGATCCCCTCCCAATGGTAATTAATTAATGTTGGCATGCATCAATTCAGTGGCTTTTAGAGCTATAACATTTTTTGGACTTGATGTATGGATCTACTCCTCAAGGGGAGTGATTGCAGGAACACTATGGAACACATTTGGCTGATTTTGAACCTAGCTGTTAGACATGAAGATTTGAAAAAGCTACACCTTAAAGAAGATTATAGAAGAGTTATGACACCCTTTTCCATTGTTACCAAAGGGGGAGATATTCTATGTGAAAATCCCTACTCTTTTAGGGAGATTTGTGTTGAGGATATTGAGAAGATTGTATTGAGAGAGAGTAATTTTTAGGTAGATGGATTTTCCCATATGTTGGCATCAATGCCAAGGGGGGAGATTGTTGGATGATATCAAAATTGGGTAATACTGATGTTGTTGGCCTTCCTATTTTGTCACTGATGTCAACCTATGTTTCTTTGGAGTGAACAGATGGGTTATTACTATTGTATGATGACTGAAAGAAGTGTACAGACACTGTATGGATGAATCAAAATGATTGAAGATGAGGATATGAAGAAGGATGTGTGATGACCTTATTCCTAAGGTCGCTTGGCTTAATATTGCATATTGGTGATGTTACAAATGTTTTAGTGAAGACTAGTTTCTAGACTGTGACAATGATGCTTGAGAGAGAAGGTCTCTGTATTTTGAGTATATCTTACAGGCGATGATGAGTCAACTTATGCAAGCTTAAGGGATGACAGAAGACATATTGAGGAATGTTTTTTTTTGATTGATAGTTATGTTATTTTTGGTGATGTCAGCTGTGGCGTGTATTATGGAGGAGACCTATTTGGGGCCGAATTCAGAGATGTAGTGTGTATTATGGATTGTGAGCATGGTTTGAAGATATTGGAGTATATTTGATGTATTATAATTGATTTTTACTTGTTTTAGGTACCTTGTGTATCTTAGCAAGGGGTTAAATAATTATTTTTAAATTGGGAAAGCTTAATTGGCCGACCTAATCAATTATTGTAATAAGGTATATATGTGAGATCTTTTCTTTTGAAAAGTAGTAGTAATGTGAGAGTGATGTGAAGGTAATTGAAATATAGAGAAGTGTGGAATTTTTGAGGCTTAATTGGCCGCTGGATGTAGAGCAAAGTTTGTGATTATAATGCTTCATTGGGATTGACCAAGCAAAGACATTTGCTATTAGACAGTTCACTGGATTGTATATTCCTTACATACACTTGTTTGAATTGTTAGTCCTTGAGGGTGGATTTAACCTTCTTTGGGCAGTGTGCCCACTATTACTCTTGACTCCTAACAAGGTTTGTCCTTTAACAAGGACTATGTACTGTAATGTATTTATAAGCTCCTAACAGGGATAAATCTTTTAACATGGATACTATACTCTCAATACATCATTTGTGGGTGCTAATTCCCACCGAGGTCTTAGCTTTAACAAGGTTTCCTTGACAACAAGAATTGTGTTACTATGTTGGCATTTACTATGTTATCATTTGAATTGAAGTTTTGTTTTATAAAGTTTAAAGTTTAATAATCTGCATTACAAATGATTCTTCCCCCTCTCAGTTGTACTTGTGGACTTTTATTCCTAACATCTACTAACTATGGGGTGAGTAGATCATATGATAACTCATGTATATTAGAATTATGTTGAAATAAATTGTCATCATCCCCCAAACAAAGTAGAACTATAACATAGTGGAAGAAAGGCACCTAAGAGTTACGAACAAGAGTCTTTTTGGCCATCATTATGGAGACAAAAATAATAGGTTCTACCACTTTACATCATCCCAAACAAACAACATAAAGGCACATTTATGAAGAATGACACGTATGCAACATAACATGTAACAACATATAGAGGAAGCAAGATACACATAGAACAATGACTATGATATTCTAATTCCTTTATGACCATGTACAAATGGATCCAAAAGGGTCATGTAAAGAAATCTAAACAAGACATAGAACTATTATTTATATAAGGAATTGAGAGGGGGGTGAATCAATGAAACCACAGATCTACAAAATTTTTTTCACCAAATTCAAAATTAACCAACATGCAAAGATAAATGTAACATAAAAGCATAACAAAGCATACATCCACAAAATCAACACAAAGACACCAATTTTTTAGCATGGAAACCCTTGTTAGAGGGAAAAACCACAGTGGGAATTATCACCCACAAATATCACTAGTGCACCAATAATATCCAACTTTTTAGGTGTATTACAACACCTTGTTAAGGGTATACTCGATTAAGAGTATCTCTAGCCTGATTAAGAGCTATTACAAAGTCCTATTAGGAACTACCCTATTAAGGGATTTGAAAATCCTTCTGAGAGTCACCATGTTAAAGGATTTAGTCTTTATACCTGTTAGGATCCTTCTTACCCTACTAGGAGTAACCTTGTTAGAGGATTTTGACCGCAAGCCTATTAGAACTTGCCTTGAGTAAGTAAACTCAAAGAATGACCTGATGATGACACCTTTTGTCTGACAGATCCACTTTTGTATTGCTCAATGTGCTGCTTTGATTATATAAAATTTTCCTTGAAAAATCACAATAATCACAACAACAACAACCTCAACAACAAATTTCTCCTTCAATGTCATCTCTTATAAACACTTTTAGGTCGGTGGAATAACCCTAAAATGTGTTACCTGAGTCAGCCTCTAAATCTCCATCAAATTCATAAGTGATCACTTTGACATAGGAAATTGTAAAGTTCAATGTCGACCCTTAACAACTCAACACTTAAACTGATTGGTCTTTGACTCTAACTTCACCGCTGAATCGATTTATCTAATTTGACTAGACTGGTTTGACTATTCATTGTTCTTATTGATATTACTGGTGTTTTCCTCAAATCTTTGTCTGTACATTGAATTTGCTTACGCGATCATAAATGTAGGTAAAAATTATTCTTTAGATACTTCCTTTCTGACTGCACCATCTGAATCCTTATAATTATCACACATACTAAGTTTACCATGACTGACTATGTTATCACTAATACACTGGATGCTTAGAAAAATTATTGTATAGTCACATTTATCACTAGTATAATGGATTCAATCAACCTAGAAGACTTGTTTCCAACAATGACAATAATACAAATTCCACCACATGATCTAAGATATAATCATCTGCATCATATGCCAACAATCTCCCCCTTTGGCATTGATGGCAACACTTAGGAAAAATTGCTAAGTGTTTATCTATGCAAAAATAACTAATCCTTAGGTAATTACAAAAAGATCATGCAATTTCATGTAACATATTGCACTCCTATATATGTACTACACCCATTACAAATGCTTATCCAAAAAACTTCACTCTATACTACTCCCCCTTGACAACAATGAAAAAGGTATTACAAATATAAGAAAAATTCAAAATTTTATTAACAAAGTAGAAAATGCCTAGTTATGATCTATTGAATACATCTGCAAAATTGTCTTTCAAAACCTGTAAGTCATTAACCCAAGTATTCAGTAGGTTCTCCATGATAATTATATGTCCATGCAACAAATGTGCAAGCTCCTCCAATCCTTCTACAGTGCACAGAGTAGGTGAGACTAACACTATTCCAACCTCTTTTACACGTTTTTGAAAAATTTCCAACTTAGGAATCAATAGACTCTGTAACTCCACCAAGTTTGCAATCCTCTTTTCCTTCTCATCCCTATAAGATTTAAGATTACGATTGATTGCACTAACTTGTGTTCTAAAACTTATAGCTGAACAATCAAACAGATCAAATTTTTTTGTCAATAGCCTTGGCTCTTGTTGAGCTTCACATCTCTTTCTATCTAAGTCGTTAAAAAATTGTGAAAAATCAAAAGTTGAGGTAAGAATCTTACCATCTTCAGTTAGATCATCTTTCACATTGTTTACTGTCATTGTTAAGGTTTTTCTATCAAGTACAATATATTGAGACAACTTTTCTAACCTCTTCCTTTCATAATCTCTTTCTTCTTTCATTTTTACAACATATTCTACACTTTTCATTTTCTCTCTAGCAGCTGCCGCCAATTTACCTAATTGTTCAATCGGTGTGGCCTTCTCATCATACTTAACTTCGGGCACTAAGTCAGATAGTATATCACTTTCAGTTAGTATAACCTATGACTCTTGTTTCATCTTTTCCTTCTTTGCTTGGGCCTTAATAGCCATAGTAATATCTATCATTTACTTAGGAATCATAGTGCTAACATCTATTTTCCCTTTAATAGCTATTATATCTTCATCCATACCAACAATGCTAGAAGACATAGACTAAAAAAGTGTTACCTTTTATTTCTCCTTGTTCATGGTCTTCTCCTTATGCACACCTTCAGATTCTACATTTCCACTTGTTGCCTCCATCACTAGTGCCTGTTTTAGTTGATCATCTACACGTGTTTCAAATTATGCCTCTTTGGTCATATCATGACCGATTCCTCTTTTCTTTGTCTCCTTTTCTTGTTGTTCATGTGTGTCCTTGGGTGATTCCTCTTGTTTCTCTATAGTGTCCCTTTTTTCTTCATGAATATCCATAACATGAACGTCACCTGTGGTGTCCATGGTATCCTTGGGCACATCCAAATAAAAATTATCAAGTGTGATCTTCACACCATCAACAGTCCATCCTTCATCAGTCTATATAATCTCAGGTTTATCACTGTCTTTTTCCTTTTCCTCTTCTTCTTTGTGCTCATCTTCCTCTTCAACAAGACCCAATAATTTCTTCAAGATACTCTCAGTTTCCTCATGCACAGACCGAGAATCACTAATTAGTAATATTATAATTATTGACTTAGTCTTGAATGTAGGTTTGGCTTTCTGAAGTGTCTCTTTGATTTTATCTGTAGTCATTTACAGTTGTAATTGGACTAAGACATATTAAATTATTCCCTTGTCTTTCTTCAATACTATACAATACCTAGCTTCAATCTTGTTATACAGAGATGTAGGGATTTTTCCTTGCAATTCAATATGGGATTTACTTAATTTGTGCATACTAAACACAACCACATCCTTACTATTTGACTGGTCTTCTTCATTGACCTTGTCTTAATATTTTATCACACCAACAAGTGCACCCCACCTCTTGACTCTTTCAACAATAGTGTCAACAAAAATGAATTTGCCAAAATCAGGATTCACAAATTTAGTGGTAGGGGATCCTACTACCTTTGACTTCTTACCACTGACCTTTATCTCCTTCTGGCCATCATCAAATTCAATAACTTCTTCCTCACTAGTTTTAGCTTCCTTTTTCCTTTGAGCCTTATGTTTCTTCCTCTTTCCAAAAACCACCTTTGATGTAGTACCCTCCTTTGGTTTTGTGGGCTCGGGTTTTTTTGGTTTTATTAATCTTCTTACTAGAATATTAGCTAGAGGAGATGGCTTCTCTTTCTTGACTATTGTAGCTGTGGCACTACTAGTTTTTCTACCGGTTGGGACACTACCAATTGTAGAAGAAATAAATTCTACATCTTCTTCTTCACCTACAGCTGATACTCTAGATGTTCCAACCTTTTCTGCAACCTGTCTGGCTCTTTCCTTGTTAATGGATTCCTATGTGATGCCTTTCTTTATAGAAAATTTCTCTACTTCCTTTCTAATCTTATTCTCTATCACCGATTGGTTCAGTTTACTATGAACTTCCATGCTCTTCTTTTTATAGGTTCCAAACCTAGGTTCATTTGAATCTATCAGTTTTGACAATAGATCTTCAGTATGTAAAGTCAACATATCACCTTCTACTTTATATCCCATAGGCATGACCCAAGATGTCCTAGGCACTACTGCCTCCATCTGAAAAGTGTTAGTATCCACCATAAAACATATATCATCCTTGTATTTCTCAAAAATATGGGCTGGTATTCTCTCCCTTTGATATATCTTACTTTTAAAATCCTTGAAATAACCCCAAAGTTTCTCATTGAAAGTATTTCCTAGTAATCTAACACAGTTTTTCAATTGGACAACAATTGGTGTACCTTCTATCCAATTAATAGTTCCAACACTAGGAAAGAATTTTTGAAAGTAAAAGAAAAATCCCATAATCAATTGAATGAATTTAAATGCTTTCCTTTTTTCCTTTTTTATCTTCTCCAAGTTTTGAAATAACTAATCTCTCATCATAACACATAAATCATATTCTGCATCTTTTTTCACCATTCTATATGTAGTGTGTATTGCAACACTGAGCACACTGTTGATCCTACTAGAGTGATAGACCTTGTATCCTATCACCATAGATGAAGTTATCACATTCAAATCAAGGATATAATTTATTTTTATCGCTCTCTTATCCCACTTAGATTTAGTTAGGTATGTTACTACATCCTGTGGAATTGACCTAAGTATCGATACTTCACCGGTTGCACAGAAACTTGTCATTGCATGTATTCCTTAGTAATCTTATGATGATGGTCAAGCCAAATAAAATGGTCATGCACTCATCTCAACACATATCTACCTTGATCTTACTCAAACTCATCAAGTAAATTGATAATGTGAGAAAAACCCTTGTCTGCAACCACTTGGTGTTCATCCTTCAATACTAGATCTTTACACAACTTTGTATACTAATTTAAAAATATGTGATGAACGTAAGTCTTCAAACTTTAAATGAATGTATGATCGCACATCTTCAATATGCATCATGTTGTAGGGTACGTTGGATAGGGAACCCTTTGGATAATCTTCAATCAACTTAAATAGATGTTTCTTGAATTCGTGCCTTGGCCTCTCAGTAATGTCCATAATAATTGGTATAGCCATCTTAAAAGAAACAAATTCAAGCTCAAATATCTTGATAAATACCTCTTAATTCATCGCTCGTTGAGTTACACAATACTTCTATTGCTCCTGGCTATAGCTCTTGAATGCGTAGGTGCACAAATAAGACCTAAAAATCACCTTTTATCTTCCACCGCTCCATAAACATTAAATGTATCACCGGCTGAAAAAAATAACATATACCTTCAAATATCTTGTTAGCGGTCAACCAAATCTTCATGTGGGTAAACAAAAATTCATACCATACTTCAAAACTATCATATGCATCTAAATATGAAAATACAATTTATTGCACACACATATAGGGGATCTTCAATGGATTAAAAATGTTTTCTCCCCCTAAGTCAAAGATAACTTAGTTTGATGATGAATTCTCCATGCCCAGTGAAGACTTAGAATCTACTGAAGATGTATCTTTACTCTTCATTACTCAAGTCATGTTCATCTAATTCTTGATCTCTTCAACATTCACAATATGCTTTCCCTTTTGCTTGTCTGAATGATTAACCAGTTGGTTCACCTTATTTTTTCCTTTCTCTACAAAACCTAGCAATGAGACCTATCTTATCATAGTGAAAACATGCCATACCAGTTGATCACCAAGGTCCAACATTGCCTCTACTTGTTCTCAATATGTAGTTAATAGCCATGTGTCCATAATTGTGACAATGTGATCATGTAACATATAACTGGTTCTCATTCTTAGGACTTGATCGGTTCAATTATAACCATTGATTGTTCATCCTTGTCCTGCTCATTAGCTCTATGACATTTATCTTGCATACATTAGCAATATTTCCAACCTTATGACAATTGAAACAAACTGGTTTATAACATCTCTCACTAGATTTCCTTTGATTCACCTTAGGTGCACTCTTACCATCTTGATATATATTTTTGGTTCTTGAAGATTCACCAACCTCATAAATGATGTATCCTAAACCATGAATCTCTCCATTCATTCTCCAATTTTTCAGTTGTTCATAAAGTTTTGCATAAATTTAATTAAACTTCTTGAGTAGATCATTTGCAATCTCAATTCACCTTTCAGTTTCTCAGTTCCTTTTCTCAGGTTTTCATTCTACCTTAGGGCTTCTTGATTCTCTTCATTTGTCTCATTGAAATGTTCATTCAATGTACCAACCTCTTTTTCACATCTGAAGAGCTCATCCACCTTAGCTTTTAGGGCTTTATCTTTGGATTTTAGGGATTCCTCTGCAATTGTCCTCTCTTCTTCTTCTTCCTTCCTTGCTTCCATTTCTTCACCCATTCTGGTTGACAAAGATTATAAATCTCTTTTGATGTTCTTCTTGTATTTATGTAGCTGCTTATTCTCCTCAGACAATTCTTCCAAAGTTTCTTCAGATTCCTCAGATCCACTTTGTTTAGGTAGTTGTTCAACTTTCTCAACAAGTTCATGTCTCTTTTCTCTTGACTACATGAGTTTTTCTTTCAACATTTCAATAAAATTTTCAACACCTGCAAGTTGCTTCTCAAGTTTCCTTTTATATCTTAAACCCTTCATATCTGCCTTAAGGATCCTTCCCAAGATGTTAGACTTCTTTAAGGGAACTTGGCTCTGATACAAATTATTAGTATTAGAAGGCACTAAGAGGGGGGTGAATCAGTGCAACCACAGATCTACAAAAAATTTTCATCAACTTCCAAATTAACCAACATGCAAAACTAAATATAACATAGAAGCATAAAGAAGAACACATCCACAAAATAAACACAAACATACCAATATTTGAGTGTGGACCCTTGTTAGAGGAAAAAAAACATGATGGGAATTATCACCCCCAAATATCACTAGTGCATCAATAATATCTACCCTATTGGGAGCATTACAACACCCTACTAAGGGTCTACCCACTTAAGAGTATCTCTATCCTGGTTAGGATCTATTACAAAGTCTTATTAGGAACTATCATGTTAAGGTATTTGAAACTCCTTCTGAGAGTCACCCTATTAAAGGATTTAGTCTTCATACCTATTAGGATCTTTCTTACCCTATTAGGATTAACCTTGTTAGAGGATTTTGACTGCAAGCCTGTTAGAAGTTTCCTTGAGTAAGTAAACTCAAAGAATGACCTGATGATGGAACCTTTTACATGACATATCCACTTCTGTACTGCTCACTATGCATCTATGATCATACAAAATTTTCCTTCAACAACCATAATCATCACAACAATAACCTCAACAACAACGTTTTCCTTCAATTTCATCTCTTATAAACACTTTTAGGTCGGTGGAATAAACCTAAAATGTATTACCTAAGTCAGCCTCTAAGTCTCCATCAGAATTCATAAGCGATCACTTCAACATAGAAATTATAAAGTTCAATGCCGACCGTCAACAATTCAATACTTAAACTAATTGGTCTTTGACCTTGACTTCACCATTGAATCAATTTATCCAATTTGACTAGACCAGTTTGATTGTTCACTATTCTTACTGATATTACTGGTGTTTGCCTCAAATATCTCCCTGTACATTGAATCTGCTTACGTGATCATATATATAGGAAAAAATAATTATGTAGACACTTCTTGTCTCACCACACCATCTAAATAATTATCATCACATACTAAATTTACCATGACTAGCTGTGTTATCACTGATACACTAGATACTTAGACAAATTCTTGTGCAATCACCTTTATCACTGGTATAATGGATTCAATCAACCTAGAAGACTTTTTTCTAGAAATGACAACACTAAAAATTCCAACACATGATCTAAGATATGGTCATCTTCATCATATGCCAATATGAACAAGAATCACATCACGGGGGAAACACATCACAAAAAACAAGCAAACAAGAAACAAAAAATAAAGGATCCATTGTACAAGAAGAGATAGTCAAGCATATCACCTGCCCTTGTATCTCGGTCCATAGTATTTAGAAAAGGTGGGAAAATTGCAAGAGGAGCAAGATCAAGCACATCAGACGGAACAAAAACCAAACAAGGATCTTGATGTGAAGAAAGGTCACTATGTTTGGGATTAGGAGTGATAGATAGCTATTGTGAAAGCATAGATGGTAAATCATTATCAAGATCAATAGTATCATACATATCATCATAATCTCTAGCATGCATAGCATTTTTAGTATCATGAACATCATCATCAAGATTAATTGTAATAGAATCCAAGATACAAATAGAATTGTCATGTTTGTTCATTTTAACTTTGTTTAAATTCACTTCCTCCATAGGCTCAAGCATGGGTTGGTCAAAGGAAAGTGAAGTATGAGGAGGGGTATAAGGTCAAGAAATGTTTTGAGAAATGTGTTCATAGTCTCTAGTATGATGTTTGTGATGAAAATCATGAGCATGACAGTTACGTTTGGTTTTACTAGATATTTGGACTGGAATAGGATCAATCAACATCATGTCCTTTTCTTCTTTAGGAGGAAGAACTGAAGGAACCAAACTAGTTTGTGAGATGATAGGAAGAGGATGTGGATAAGGAGGAAAATGTGGTGTAGGAAGAAGACCATGACTAGGATCATCCTTAGGTTTACTATGTTCACAATTTTTTTGAATCTTAAAGGCTTGGTATGAGCGAAAAATATAATCAGGATGAAGTTTAGTTGGTTGAGGAATGTAAGGCCAAAATAAATAAAGGTCAATTAAGTCTCGAGTCATAGAAGCCTAATAAAGATTATGGTTAACAGTCATGATCTCTCCATTATGAGGAAATTTAACACATTTATGAATAGGAGAATCTAGGACATTCATAGAGATAAGCCAAGGAAGACCAAGTTTAACTTGAAATTGATTAGAAGTATGAATAATAGTGAAAGTAGTGTCCAAAGTTTTACCACCAACTTCCACTAGAAAAGAAATGGAACCATGGGAAGGATAAATGAAACCATTGCAAGTTTGAATCAAATAATCAGATTTATGATAGGAATCTTTATGCAATTGTTTACTAAATAGATCCTCTTCAGTTATCACATTCACCATGCAAGTGGGATTAACAAGGGTACAACGAGAAGGAATACCATCAACCCTAGAGACAATGTAAAGATGACCATTAGGTGCATTAATTTTTTCAACATGGTAAAATGTAATACAAGATTGAGGTGGAGGTTGAGATTTAGGTTTAGGTTGAAGTTTAGGTTAAGGTTGGACATGTTCAATTCGGTTGACAATATGAGTGGTTTCATCAACTTCCTCATCATAATCAATGAGAGAAGAAGGTTGCTCAATAGTATTGGTTGAATAAGATGGAAAAGGATTAGTATATATTTGAAAATTTGATTAGGAGGTACAAATGATTTGTTTCCTTTCTTAATATTAGCATATATAGATATAGCATTAGAATCAATAAAATCTTGGACCACATTCTTCAAGGAATAACATTTTTCAGTATCATGACCAGGTTGACAATGGAATTGATAGAAAACTTTCGGATCAAAGAATATAGAAGGTGGTTTGGATGATTCAATTGGTTTGATAGGAGGAAGTTTATTCATGTTTGCATTCGTTAACTTCAACATCACACTATGAAAAGATTCAGAAAGTGGAGTAAAAGTATGAGAAGGTCTAAACATAGAGGACAAAGGAGCCACACCTTTGGATGCTGCTACCACTTGGTCATCAACTATGTTGGATGATTTGTTGATTTTGATGTAGTTTTTAGTCTTCTGAAATTTTTTGACATTGGATGAGACATCATTATTATCAATGGAAACAGAGTCATTGGAGTGTTTATCTCAATTTGACTCACTTGAAGTTAATAATGATGAAGCACTACACAAAATTGTGAAAAAGAAGAAAAATTAGTAAGGAGTATCTTATCTCTAATGTCTTTTTTGTAAATTATTAATATAAATGCATTGTATATCAACATCAGGCACATGATAAGAAATATGAGCATGCAAATGCTTAAATCTACAAATAAATTCACTACCTTTTTCTTTAACACCTTGTTTACAATGCATAAAATCAGTCAAAGAAATTTGAGGACCAATGTTGTTTTGGAATTGTTAAATAAAAGCATTAACAAGCTTGTGGAAGGAATCAATCAATTAAGGAGGCAAAGAAAAACACCATTGCAGGGCTTTGTCTCGAAAGGTTCTAGTAAATAAATTTGTCATGAACCTATAGTCATGAGAGAAATCGCTACACAAGGTTTGAAATTTTTTATCATGAGTCATATGATCACCCTTACCATTATAAGTCTCAAGATGAGGAATCTCAATACTTTGTGGAATAACAACTTAGATAATATCTATGGACATAGGACTATCAATATCACATGTAGGGATGTTGAATTTAGATTGAGTCAAAGAAGAAAGTTGCTGTTGCAAAGAGGACACAATATGAGCTAAGCTATTAATGGTAGAATCAGTGGAAGAAATGATAGGAGGAAAAATATTGGAAATGTTAAGAATATTGTTTGAAATGGGGGGAATTTTGGAAGAAGCATGAAGCATGGTAGGAGGGTTGTTGGAAGTAGGATTTGGATATGAAAAAGGAACACGATGATAAGAAGGCATAAATGAAGGCAATGAAACACAATGAACACTCATAGGAAGAGAAAGAATAATAGGATTAGGGAGACTTACATGTGTGGGGTTGGAAGTTTGGATTGAATTTGTGATAAGAGGTGGAGTATAAGTGGAAATACTAGGAATAGAAGTGGAGATAGGCAAAGAAGTTTTAACACTTGTAGTAGGGGGAACATAGCCCAATTATTGAGCACACTCCATAAGAGGTTTAACATTGGAATTAATAATATGTAAAATACCATGCAAGAGGTTAAGAACATGTTAATCATGATGAATGAGTTTCTTTAAACCTTCTATAATGGAAAGGGCTCCAGTATTATGATTCTCTTGACCTAACCAATGTTCTAACTTTTCAAATTCATGATTATTATTTTGCACTTGGGTAGGAGGAACTCCTAATGCTTCATCTTCATCATGAGAAGAATGAGAAGAGTTGTTCTCCATGATAGGATTGGTATCATTAGGATGCATGGTACTTTCATCAAGATTCCTAGGAAAGAAGGAAGGTTCAGGATCAAAAGAACCCATGAGTCTATGACTTCTTGTAATTGGAATACTGTAAGTTGGACTCAAAGTGATAAAGCTCATACACAAAGAAATGAAAGGAAGGCGGGATGAAATGTAAAAATGTAATGTAAATAGAGATTATCACAATGTATACAAATTAAATCTAGTTATGAAAGAAAATTTTAACACCAAGCGAACCTATATTTAAATGCATACCATGTAATCAAAACAAAGTAGATCTAAATATGGGAATGGAAAATCTATCTAGCCAAAGCATGCAAGAGATAATCTAGCTATGTAAAGGAAATATAACACCAAGATCAAAAGAAGGAATGTAAATGTGATGCCAACTAAATGCAAAGAAGATCTAACTACCAAATTAGAAGGTATGAAGCATGAAAGCGACAGGTTCACCAAAATGTATATGATGAAATGATGATCAATGGTAAATCACCAAGTCACACATGTACATTGAAAAGACCTTAAATCTGATCCTCAAGACAAATATGATTTGTACAAACCAAAGGATGCAAGGGCACAAATGCAAGATCTAGCTAAGGGGAGAATTTAGGGTGTTTTCTTTTTGTTTTGTGAATGTATGGAAGAAAATGATAAGAGATCTTATATTTATCATTAAAAGATGTAACAACAAGGTACAATAACAGATCTAATATAATGTAGGAAAATAGATGCAAGATGTAGGAATAAGAATGTATTTACCTGAAAATGGAAGAGGAAGAAGGTGCTCAAATGTTGATATTATGTCTGACAGAGTCCTAAAATGTCTTGGTACTTGAATCTAGCAGTCTGTAACCTGCAAATATGAAGCGTGCAACTCTCTATTCCATCTCAGGTACATGTCAAAAATGGTTTGAACTATACCCATGTATATGTTCAAGGTTCGACCTATACCCGATACTGTCAGAATCCGTAACAAAAAATGGATTTGGAAAGTTCTTCCAAATGGGTTCCCAGATCTCCAATTAAATCTCCATTCTGAACTTGCCTCTACACACAAGAGAGAAGGGGAAATTGTTGGGGAAAGGGGCTTGCCTTGGTCAAGCCCCCGTTTAGGAATAAACCTTGAAATGAAATAAGTAAAGCATGTAAAACAAGATAAATGTAAGTATTCACCTTGCTTGCCAAACCCTCGTGGATGGATATAGATCCTCTATACCCCCAAAGATGTATGCTTGCTTGATTGGATGTAGAAATTATAGAAGGTAGGATGTCTTCACCAATGCAATATATCTACACTTGTGAAATCATGGATCATGGATACATGTATGCTTGATATGCTTGAATGGAGAAGGATAGAAGAATGAATGGATATGAATCATCTTGCTCAATTGGGAATTCCTTCACTACTCCATCATGAGAAAGAGATTTACATAATAGTCTTCAAATCTTGGAGCCAAATCCTTGCTTACCTTAAATCACCTTGGGCTTGATTGTTTGCACATATATGTATATAATGTGTGCTAGATGTATATAAGAGATGAATGACAAAAAGAAGGGAAGGGGCCTCCTTTTATAGTGATTTTGGGGTTCAATTTTGCAGAGGCCGACCTCACTGAGCAGGAAAATGAAAATACTGTGCATCGGGCCCGAAACCCACTCATTTAAAACCTCAAAGGTATAGGTCGAAAGTGGTTTGACCTATACCCAGGAGGGTAAATTTTGAGGCAGAATTTGCAGGGCTCGAGAAGTATTAAGGGGCTCGGGGCAAAGCAAAGAGAAAAATGGGAAAATCAAGCATAAACGCATCCATAATCTAGGAGATCTTTAAAATGGGGCCCAAATAGGTCTTAGAGCTTCCAAATTAATGGGTGCTAACTTCTTAGACCTATACACTATTAATTATTAATATTGTTTTTTATTTATTTATTTTATTTAAATTATTTTTTCAATATTAATAGTTTATATATAAATTATTTTTACTCATATAAATATAGCTATTAATTATTCTATTCTATAAAACTTAAAAAAAAAACTAATGTTAACTATATATATATGGGCATATGTTCTTTACTCTATGATATGAATCAATTATTTTTGTTATAATCTATATTTTATTCTATTTTTATTATTTTAATATTTTACGAAATAATCATATTTAACATTAAAATTAATTAAACATAAAATTAAATTACGATTCAAATTAATTATTAGTTATATTTTATAATTGTCTACAAAACTAAAACAAAAAATAGTTATTACATCTATAATTCACTATGTGACACTTGTTAATTATATAGTATCTTTAAATCATAATCTAGACTTATTTTTCTATATTAAATTCGTAATCATAAACTAGCATAAACAATTTCTATTTATTTGTGTGATATTTTTTTTTATAAAATTACTATGGTTAATCTATAAGACTAGTTTTCATTATTTGATTATTAAATTAAGTAATATTATATTAAATTAATTAATTTTTTTTTAAATTTTAAAATTAACATAGATATCTTAAATACATCTATCTAACATACATGAAGATATCAAAATTGATGTATTTAAGATATTTATATTAGTGTGTAATTAAATATAGTGTAATTAAGACTAATATCTATCAATCATATTTTAAAAAATCTATTATGATGTTCGCTAAAAGAATTCAAATTTAAAGATGTAAAAAATGCATATAAAGTGTCTTTTTACTTATATATATATATA
>MU226673.1:1254940-1266841 GCA_018584345.1 Thuja plicata
ATATATATAAAGTGTGATCTTGAAAACCACTCCCATAAATTAAAAGACCAAATAGAATGCATTAAACACATGAATAGGTGCAATAAAAGAGGGGAAACCCTTATAAGACATTAGGAAACCTCAATTTTTTTTAAAGTGGAGCCAAAAATCTTATATGAGGGTGTAGTCTTATTTTGTTTTTCACATCAATGTTTTTAAGATTCTTATTTTTATTCGTCACTATAATTTATTCTTGAGAATTTGAATATGGTTTTATAACCATTATTTTGGTGATTTCATAGTGTTATGTTGTCGTCTAAATAGTTACAAAAATTGTGATTATATGTTGTCGTTTAAA
Organism: Thuja plicata; assembly: GCA_018584345.1. NCBI lineage: Eukaryota > Viridiplantae > Streptophyta > Pinopsida > Cupressales > Cupressaceae > Thuja > Thuja plicata. The sequence goes on from MU226673.1 coordinate 1,255,278, forward strand.
AGAGTTCAAATAGTTTAGAGTCTAATATTCAAATGCTAATTAATGTAAAAAATATCTATTGTTTTCCATGGAGATAGTGTGTAAAATTATTATTGATTATTAAACTATGTGAAATTTAAGTATAGTAATTTCAACCAGTCTATTTAAATATGGAAGAGTTCAATGATCATTCAATCAATAATAATTTTATTTTTTATTTATATAAAAAATATTTGTCATATTAAAAAAGGGGTAACAATAACATTAAATATGAGAGTAATACATGAAAAAAATAATTTGATTTTCAATCCATTTTCTTATATGTTAGGAAAAAAATTCTAAATTCTTCCACAGAGCAAGAGTAATGGCTAGATAGGGGTTTGAATCTTGGTGACAATATTAATAATGCTACAAATAACCATCACATTATGGAATGAACCCTTATTTTATGTCTTATTTTATTTTTTTAGTGTTATATCTTTGTAAGAACCCTTGCTGGTTCTAACTTTGACAAACACCAAATTGCTTTATTTTTCAAATGTTTGACATTTTATCAAACACTTTACATGCAAGCTCTAATACCACTATAAAGAGCCTGTATAGCTCTATCCTCAATTCATGCTTTAAAATTTTGAATTTTTGAAGTTTGTGTTTTTTTTTTGGTAAAAGTGGCTACGTCACGAAATATTTTATTAATAATAGTAAAAGGTTTACAAACCTGGTTCATATGGGCATACCGTCAGGAAAGAACTAGGAAGAAAACCTCCGATTGTAGCCCATACAGATAAATTGATATAGTAACATACTAGTCTACCCAAATCGAGCCAAAAAGAGATTCCCACCTGAAAATGTACCCAAACCTAACAAAAACCCCAAATGAGAACTTTGAAATAATGCCAAATAATCCATGTAATCCCTAATAGCCCATTACATCCAAGAAAGACCCATCAGAGAGAAAAGGGGGGAGAAGAAGAAGGGGACCCAAGGGATACAAATGTCGTTGCTGAAGAAAGTTGTCTCTCATCCACCTACCAAACGTAAATTGTTGATCCTCCATACATAGTGCAATAATCTGAATGGGATTACACACCCAGAGCGGCGCACCTGCACAGAGAGAAACTCTACCTTTGGCTAAAATTCATATTAGTACCATTGATATAGGAAAACTGAAATCCATGAAGCAAGAATATATGAGAAGTAAAAAAAAGTAAAGTTAAGAATATGATAAATCAACATGGTAAGTTAGCCTCAAATAATAGTATCAAGATTATACCAAATGTGACAAAGAATTCATATCCACTTCTTGAAGTGAGAATGGGTCATCAATCGCCTTATTTTCCATAAAATCAGCAACCATATTTGCCTCTCTAAAACAATGTTTAAGCTCAAAGGATTGAAAGGATGTTCATATTTTGAGGACCAAATTGAGTTTGTATCTTAGTTTCCATGAGGAATTCTTTCTAGAGGAGACTATATTATAGGTCACCATTGAGTCCCCCTCAATTATGATATTAGATATCTTCATGGAGGTAGCAATAGAAAGACCAAAGAGAAGAGATTCCATATCTACTATATTGTTGGAGTCTGAGGGAAGATTTTTGCAAGATTATCTAATAATGTTCCCCTCAAAATTTCTAAAACAAATCCCCGCTTCTAAAATGCTCTGATTTCCCCTAGAGGCACCATCATAATTCAGTTTCACAAAACCAGAAGGAGGAGAAAACCAAGTAGCATTAAGGCGTGAGGAGGAAGATGAGTAAGAAGCTTGACATCCATGAGGCAGAAAGGACTGAAGAAGAGGCCAATTGTCATGAATAAAAAAATCCACTTATTAAAATTCTTTTTTGTCTTGATCAATTTAACCTGATATGTAAGCATCACTTCAGATATATATTTTTCTATTTTTCCAATGACCTCGATCCATGAAGTAGATTTTCTTCTAAATACTCTTTCATTTCTCTCAAGCCAAATATTCCAGATGATTATAGAGGGGTTCACCTGCCAAAGAGGTGCAAATGTGGAAGATTTGTGCAAAAAAGGCCAAGCTTTGAAGTAATCACAAAGATTAGGGCCAATAGTTGTACACCACCCCAACCTATGAATAAGCCAATACCAACAATCAAGAGCAAAGGGGCAGTGAAGGAATATATGATCAGAAGTTTCCATAAAGTACAAGGAAAAAAAATGATAATCCCCAATCTATCAAGTCTAGCCCCAGTGAGGACCCTATCTTGGATGGCCAACCAGGAAAAGGCCCCTGCCTTAGGAAGACATGCAGATCCCCATAAAAGTCTAACATGCCAAGAGTCAGAAGATTGAAGATGGAAATTTGATTCATAACCAACCTTAACCGTGTATTGGCCAGAAGGGGAACCTAACCAAATAAGTTCATCCTCAAGAGGAGAGAATAAAATAGGTCTAGAGAGAAGTTCCTTATGAATTTCTACTGCCAAATTTGAAAAATCATTTAGGCCAAAAAGATCTTTCCAAAATGCAAGACCATCCTTAATATCTAAATAATGACAAACCTGGTCACCCCAAATGTGTTTAAGATGAGCATATAAGGGGTGTCACTCCTGGATTTGAGTTAAAGGTGTGTGCCCATTCCACAAGTCCTCCCAAAACCGTGCTTTTGACCCATCATGTATTAACCAAGAGAGGGAGGGCATGATGAGCTCTCGACAAGAAACCATGAAATTCCACATGTCAGACCCCCTGGTAAAACTAAAGTTGTAAATATTCTTCCCTTTCATCAGAGTCAAGGTACTTCTATCTCATTAATTTGGCCCATTTAGAATTTGGGTTTTGGTATAATTTCCAAAGCAATTTAGCACCCAATGCTTTATTCTGTAAATGTAGATCCCTGACTCCAACACCCTAGATGGATTTAGGAGTAGATACCTTACTCCAAGAAAGAAGGGGTAACTTTTTCTTTTCAGTTACATTGTCAGCCCAAAGAAAGTCCCTTAAGATAGAATGGAGTTCTTCAATTGACTGCTTAGGCATCTTTAGGACTGACATAAGATAAATTGGGATGGGATTTAAGACATATTTAATATTTAGTAACTTTCCAGATAAGGTCAGCCATTTATGCTTCCATGACAGAATCCATTGAGAAATTGCAGAAATAACATTATCCCAGAAATAATGTTTTTCTGAGCTAGAATAGAAGGGGACTCCAAGATATTGGCAAGGAAACTCCCCCAAAGAGAAGCCCCACAATTTAGAAATACTATTTTGAACTAAAGGGTAACATTTAAGATTTTTTATTTTATTTTTTTGGATTAATTAATTGCCCAGATGCCATGGAATAATCATCGATGATTTGTTTAATAAATTGAGCTTCCATGATGGTGGCTTCTCTGAATAGAAGAGTATCATCCACAAAATGATTTTGTATAGGATTCATTGCCATCATTAAAGGAGACACATTTCCAAATCCCAACCTGTCTAGCATAACCTATAGATCTACTAAGCCCCTCAGCCATTGGGATGAATAGGAAGGGGAAAGGGGATCCCCCTGCCGAATACCTCTAGAAGATGAGAAAAAACCTCTAGAGGACCCATTAATAATAACAAAGAATGAAGGAGAAGATATGCAATCTTGGATCCATTTTACCCAATTTCTATGAAAACCAAACCTAGTGAGGACCATGAGAAGAAATTCCTAGTCAACATGATCATACACTTTCATCATATCTAGCTTAAGAACCATAGATGATTGGTTATGTAATGAGATAGAGTGCAAAATTTCATGAGCCGTAATAGCACCCTCCGGGGTTTCTCTCCTAGGCACAAATCCCCCTTGCTCCTCACAGATGATTTTAGGAAGAACCTTGGCCAACCTAACAGTAATAGCTTTGGTAAAAAATTTGTATAGAGGATTACAAAGTGAGATAGGACGAAAATATGAAAATGATATAGGATTGTATTTTTTGGGGATGAGAGAAATCCAATGATTAAGCTCTTTCAACATGGTTTTGTGAATCCTAGCTTCCTCTAATGCATTTAAAATATCATTTCCCATAAAATCCCAACATTTTTGAAAGAAAAGCATGATGAATCCATCGAGACCTAGGGCCTTGTCTGGGGCCATGGAAAAAACAATTATTTAAGCTCATTCAATGTAAAGGGATCCATAAGCATTGTATTATCTGCCTCAGATACACAATGTGGGATATAATCTAACAAAGAATCAGATCAATGAACTTTGTGCTTTGTTAGAAAATTTTAGAAGAAGGAAACACCCTAAGCAACAATTTCATTTTCATCTTCTAATTTCCCACTAGAGGATTTAATGTAAAAAATTTTGTGTTTAAGACATCTAAGCTTAGTAGAAGCATGAAAAAACTTTGTGTTTCTATCCCCCTCTGCAAGCCAAGTTTTCTGAGATTTATGTTTCTAGTAAATCTCCTCTTTGAGAATTACTTCCTCTAGAGCACCTCTGAGATCATTTTCTAGTGCAAAATATTGGGCATCCATGCCATTGTGAATAATAAAGTCATTAACTATGGCCAATTCTTACTGCAATCTAGTTTTCTCCTAAAAAATGCTCTTAAAGGTATTAATGTTCCAATCTTTGATCTTAATTTTTAGTAACTGTAATTTTTTGACCAACCTAAATATTTGGGTGCCTTTCATAAATGGACAGTTTAGCCACCATTTGTTTCAGAAAAGGAATAAAACTATGATCTTAGAACCACATTGGCTCAATCTTGAAGGTACCTCTCCGGAAAGAAGAGGATTTTGATAAATGTAACATAATCGGAAAGTGATCAGAACAAGAGAAAGGTAAAATGAGTGAGTGGTATTCTATTTCACTCTGAAGCCATAAATCATAAATAAGAAAATGATCCAACCGCTCTACAATGTTACCAAAATCCACGCGGCGATTTGTCCAAGTGAATTTTCCCACCTTAGGAGGGACATCCATGAGATCATTATCATAAATAAACTGATTAAAGTCCATCATCACTTTTGGAGAAGGAATAATCCCACCACATTTCTCACCATTATTAAGGGTAGCATTAAAGTCCCCTCCCAAGATGATCAACTCCCCCTGGAGTGCCTGTATCAAATCACCCAGAAAGGTCCATAGCTTACCACAATGCCAAGGAATTGAGATAGCTTAACACACTTCAATATTTCATTACAAGAATTACAATGCATGGACTATACAACAAATAATTAAAGATGTTGAACCTCAGTTTATTACATTTAACATCACTACAGATAGCTACAATGCTTGAAATTTATTCATGTAGGCAAATTATATTTGATTCTGAATTAAATTAAACTCGGAATCAGATGTAACTGACGTTGCATGAGCCTGGAGTAATTGCCACTTTTTGAAAGTGCACTAATTCTTAAATGATGACTGTTGAGATCCAACGTTGGCCTCTCCTAGCTAGTCGAACCTATTTAACACAACTTTTTCCCTCTAATAAATTGCAGCCCTTGTCTTATAAAATGCAGGCCACTACCTATGAAATACAGATGCTAAAATACCCCACGGAACTACAATGAGAGGCTACAATATGTATTAAACATATCCATGGGCTTGCACAACTTTCAGAAGAATGAACACAAAAAATTCTATCCTTCAAAATTTCCAGACACATTATTACCACAAATTATCGGTAAGCCAAGCATAATTCGCTAGTTGAATATACACCAGTCCAAAGTGTGTGAGACAAGGAGAATTATCAATTCTCAAGCTCTTGAATTCAAAACCCTTGTGTTGCTAGAACTCTCCACAAATTTTAACAAGTTTAATGAATGAATGAGAAAGAGGTTAAAAAATACTCTTAAGGGAAAACAACTTCTTCATGAAGCTTTTGAAACCCAAGCTTCTTCCACACACTTCACATAACTTAAATGCACTATGCCTTTTAACATTCGAAAACTTACATATCTTTTTGAAATATAATACTCCATTATATTTTCCCTCCCTTTTAATGACAAAGCATTAAATATAAAGTCATTATGATTAAATAATGTCTTGACTTTATAAAATAAAGTTCATATTATAATTAATTAAGTGAACTTAATTAATTATGGCTGTAACCACCTGAATTTGGCCTGTTCCAACTATGAACCCTATTTTTCCTAAGTGTGATCATACCCTCGATTATGTACAAACGACCCTGTTACTGCTTGGCATGATTCTTTAAATCAATTTAATGTCCTAGGTGATTTTTATCACTAAATTATATTAATTATTATAGCCATATAATTCAAATAAATTTCGACCAATCAAATCAAATCAAAAATCAAATATGGCTATAGTATTTAATTATAAAGAAATGAAATAAATCCCTAAATCAAATACCCACTTGCAAAATAACCCATTCCCCTAGCCTATTTAATTAAATTAAAATAACTATAGTCCCCTAATTATTAAAAAACAATTAAATTGTTTAAATAATTAATTCCTATATTTTTAAATGAATTAAATAAGTTTATTTAATTTATTAATATTCCCCTAAACCCTAACCTAACCTATCTCAACCACTTCTACCCTGGGTTCTAACCCTTCTCAACCCACTTGAGAAAGTCCACTTTCTCAAGCTTGACCTCCTTAAGGTCCACTGTCTCAAGCCATCCTCTTACATCCTCCCTTGCCTCTTTAAGACTTTCATTAATGACTTATTAATGAAGATGCCTTAAGCCTATGTCTCTCCCATGCCTTATTAATACCTTGGGCATTAATGACTCTTACATCTTCATTTATGGGTCTTCTAATTCATAAATGAACCTTGTCCCCCCCCTCTCTCTCTCCCATTCTTCTATAAATAGAAGCCTATTTTGAGAGCAAATAAGCCTTCACATTAGATCAAAATTACATTGTTATGCTGTTGGATTACTCTTAGAATCATATTCCACTCTTTATTCCATGCTTTTACATTGTTTTAAATCCATCTTTTAGAGCTAAAATACATGATTTTTCATCTTTTTAGTTTAAATTTGAATCAAATCCTTCATGCTAGAATAGTATTGGTCACTGATTTGTAGCATATTCTGAGGGCTAAATATGCAACTAATCACAGTCTTTCTAGTTAGAAGGCAATAGGCCAATAGTAGTGATTTTGAACGTTTTATCTAACCATTTGAACTAATGCAATGACCTATTGAGTGTTTGTGTTGTTTTCAACAAGTACCCAGATACACACACATTTATGGCACCCACCGTGGGGCATATTTTTAATTTAGCCTCATTTTTAACATGTTTTTTGACCATTTGCAGGCTCAGGAATCAGTCATAGAATCACATTTAATCTTGCAGGCTCGCATCCCGGATACGCCCTCGCATCGCGTAAATTCTGGATCGCATCCGGGATTTCCTGGATCGTATTTGGTTTTGGATCGTATTCAGTTGGCAAGGGCTCGTATCTAGAGAATAGGATCATATCCCAGATACTATATCACATATGGTGAAAATTTAGGATCGTATTTGGTTTTGAAGCTTGTCCATTTGATTTATCTAATCCTAACAAGTTTGACAAGTTGTGCTTTCTGTATTTTGCAGCTTAACAAGTGTTTGCAGGTACTTTTTGGTAGTTTTCAGGGAGTTGGATTAAAAGGATACTAATGTGGTTTTTACAGGTTACCAAACCCCCTCCATCTTGACTTCTATTTATCTTCTTTTCAAACACTTAAAAACCATTTCTTCATACTTGCTAAAACAACTAGATATTATGCTCTTTTCCTCTTAAGGAAAATCAGAAAGTCAGACGTTGTTTTATCATTTGTGACAAAATTTGTGGTAACTAAACAAGAAAACAAACCGTTTAATTCATTTTGGATAGAAATTGAACAAAACAAAGCACTAAATCATATGGGTTAATTTAACAAGTTCAATCGTTTAATTGCTTTTAGATTTAGTAATTGAACAACTCAAACCCATTAAATCATTGTGGTAATTGAACAAGACAAATTTCCCTTTTTCAAAGCTTTCTGTTTTCTTTAAAATAGGAATCATTAAAACAAGCTCAACATAGCTTGGGGGAAAGAACATTGTTTATAGTACTTGAGGAGAAAACGACATGGACTAGGAGAGTATGCTCTTCTTCTTTTGAAGAATCAGAAATCTAGAACTCCTAAGCTTGCCAATCCTGGTTATCGATATTTTTAATAGTAGAGGGCTTGCCGGTTGAGAAAAAAATCTCTCGGGAATGACCTAAGTGAGGACAGGTCTTACCCCGACCCTTCCAACTCACTATAAATAGTTGCTTCCTTGTAGGCCAAAGCCTTGAAAGATGAAACTGGTTTTGTTCTTGGAATTTTGACATCATTCCTTTAACATATCGGGGTATATATAGAGCGGAGCTGCTTGAATATTACTTGCGAGACTATATATATTTAGATACTCATAGGGATATATGCCTCAATTTTGCCTTGTGAAATTCTATGAGGGATAGTTTTGAACATATTGCTCAATAATCTACAACACATTCAACTGAAAGAATTCCTGATTCATCCCCGAAAGGGTGATAATCTTTGTGCAAGGAAAAAAGTAATTGCCCCAAGACTCTCATCATATTGTGCCCTCACTTGCGTTTGGAGTAAGCTAATACAACATCATGACTGGAGCCATTGCATGCTTGGTGATGGCTATATTCTGATTAGCATTTGAGTGTGTACCTAAGTCAACAAGCAAAGATTTTCATCCTCCACCTAGAGAATAGGAAAATATGTGTGTTTGACTTTAACAATGCAAAACTATCTGACATGTCAGAAAGATCACTAAAAAGATAAGCTCCTCACAACAATCAATAAATTTCATACCCTGGAGTACAAGTGTTTTTCACACTCTACAATACCTCTTGATGCAATTTGGAAACAAACAACTTCACGTTCCTCAAAAGAAAATTTTTCAAAATGGACCAAAACTAACAAAACCATCATAAAATCGCATCCCATTTTTCTTGAGTCATATCCAATATTTAGGATCGTATCTGGTGCATTGGATCATATTTGGTCAAACATATAGTCGTATTCAGTTTTTAGGATCGCATCCAAGATTTAGGATCGCATCTGGTTCCGTCAGAGGATCGTATCTAGGAGCTCGCATTCAGGACAGTTGGCATTTCTAGTAGATTTTCCTAGGAAGTCTCAGTTGTTTTAGGTACCCTTTTTGCTCTTTGGATGGTCCCTGTTGTCTCTTCTGGTCTCCCTGCTGTTATTTTCAAACACTTTTTTAACATCTACCTTGCATGCTCAGTTAGTCTTTCACGATCAGTTCAATACGTGTGGTCTACCCATTCTCTATCAAACAACTTGGTTCCTAGCTCACTATCAGGGCATTCTAACCCTCTAATGCTGGAATCATTTACATCCACCAACAAACAAATAGTTACTTCTACTTAGACACACCCACTTGAATGATCTGGAATCCTTGCTTGCACTATTGGGAAACATTGATGAAGTTGAGAAACAAACTTCATGGTTAACACGAGACACAACAAGTACACAACCGAAGAATCAGAAGTGCCTCCTAAAACATCACACTTTCAAGGAGAAGCTTCTTGCAATTCCCTGTTTGATCTTGATTCACCTCAAATGGGTAGCAACACTAACGATTGGAGTAAAGCCTTTGAGGGTTATGATGATGGCAAACAAGCACAATCTGTAGGCATGGAGGAGGAAGAAAGACCCAGGTTTGAACGTAATCCGTTTGGGTCAGATAGTGATGAAGAGATCCCTAAAGATGAATACGAGAAGCTTAAACAAAGTAAAAGAGTCCACAAGCTATTGGAACGAATAATTAGAGATGAAAAGGAAAAATACTTCCTCCATTTAGTATCCACGGGTGTCAAATTACCCCAGGATTACGATGTGAATGATCTCAAAGAAAAGGAAGTACCAAACCCCATATCTATCCTTACTAAATAGCTCAATCAAATGCAAACAGAGTTGACAAACCTCAAACAAGAGAAGGAAAAACCAAAAAAAAAATACTCTTTGGACGCCATTTGTCCATTTCCTTTTGACAAAAGTATCACTATGGTCCTGTTTCCTCCTAATGTGGCAAGACCAAAATATGACAAGTACACAGGGGAAACTGATCCACATGACCATGTAAGAGAATTTTGTGCTCTTAGCATTGAGTACATGCATGAACCCACTTACCTCATGCGACTGTTTCCAGGAAGTCTAGGAAGAAATGCCATGGAGTAATTTTCAAAATTGAATCCTAAAGTCAAAAAATTTGAGGAGTTAATGCAATGGTTCATTCAACATTACTCCTAAAACAACCAACATGACGTCACCATGATGGATCTATGTAACACCAACTAGAAAATGGGAGAATCCTTTACACACTTCCTACAAAGATGGAGGAAGATCTTTGTGTCATGCCCAAAAGTTGGGCAAAAACACACGAACAAAAATTTTTAAATAACGCATTAAAACGGGATACGAAAACAACACAAGGGTAACACATGCATGCAATTCGAGGTTGTTGACCAAAAGTCAACTAGAGTTGACCCAAATTCAACTATACACTACAAAGGGGAATGATACAACTAGGGTTCGCTTAAACCCAAGGGAAGAGTTGTGCACGCAAATTGAGACAGTTTGACTAAAAGTCAACTAGGGTTGACCAAAAGTCAACCGTGTCTTGAAATACATGAAGAAGGGTCTCAAGGGTCTACTAAGCGCTTAGTAAGTCAAAGGTGCGCAAAATGAGACAGTTGACCAAAAGTCAACTAGGTTTGACCAAAAAGTCAACTATCTCCAAAAGGCATGAAACTGAAATCTAAGGTTCCAGAGAGTACAGGGATCACCTGGCGTGAAAATTTAATCAAACGGCCAAGGTTTGACCATGGTTGACCAAAAGTCAACCGTGCACGAGGCTGGTCAAAGGTAGCGAATAATACCCTAATAGAAGTATAATGCGAAGGTAAGGGGTTGTTAGGACCCCCTTATCGGTAAAACTTTAACTGGGGTCTGAAATATATTTACTACTAAGTATTACTTAAAGAGTAATTTAATTTAAGCAAAACCCCTAATAATTTAATTTCAGTATCGATTAAGAGAAAACTAATAAACTAATGGTATTTAACTAATTAAATATTTTTAAGTTTTAAATTTAAATACTAAACAAAATTTCCTTAATGCGAAAGTAAAAACTTATATATATTAATCTAAAAACAAATCTAATTAGAAACTAAATTTACTATCTAACTAAAAAAATTCATAAATGACAATTAAATGAATAAAAGAAAATACTATTTGATAATTAAATCATATCCTCTATTTATAAAAAAAAACATACTAAAAAAATAAAATAAAATAAAAATCCCCAAAAGAGAAGACCTAAATAATGCGGCCGCAGGGGAGGCGGCGCCGAAAAAGGTCGGCGGTGGCGAGAGGTTCGGTGGAGAGTGGGCGGTGTGGTGGCCGCGCAGGCGGCGGCACCACCCGCAGAGCCAGAGAAGTGAAGAGGTCAGTGGGGGGGGTAGTGGGGAGCGCCGGCCAGCGGCGGCTCTGCCCACTGTTTACACAGTGGGCGGCCCGCGTGCTGCGCGACCCCCATCTCACAAGCAGCGGGGGTACGGGGGGGGGGGGTTTCGACCCTCCCC
>MU226673.1:1327437-1342712 GCA_018584345.1 Thuja plicata
AGCTTTTCTTGCATCATTCATGACATCAATCATTTTTACCATTTGAGTTTCTTGACCAATTTGCAACATCTTGATTTGATTTGTCAGATGTAGATTGATCTCTTTCATACTTGTAATTTCTTCAACTAATGCATCTGAAGCTTTTCTCAATGATGATTCTTCTATTTCAAAGTACTCTTGTATTTCCATTTCTTTGTAGTCTTTCTCATTCAGCCTGGTTTCCATAATCTTTCTTTCATCAAGAAGTTGTCTGAGCTTTATTTTTGCCTCCTTGTACTTCTCATAGTTTATTTGCATCTGTAACTACTCATTCTCAATATTCATGTCCAGTCTGAACTTGTCCATTGCTCTGATCTTTTCTCTCAAGTCTTTAATCTTTTCAAGAGAGAGACTTAGCTCTGATACCAATTGTTGGAATTATATTGAGATGATGTACTTAGAGGGGAGCGGTGAATCATTACCTCTAAAAAAATTTCTTGGTTAGCCCATTAACCCTTGATTATCAGTTTGTAAAATATCTTATCTAATTGTTCATCTTTCTTTATGTATATGCAATCATATCATATATTCTTTTTGTATGTAACCATAACAAAAATTCATGAAAATGGATAACACATGACACAAGATATGATATCGCAGAAAACTCCTGTTAAGGAAGGAAAAACTGTAGTGGGGATTGTTACCCACAAAACTTCACTATCTATAGATAAGAAAGGGCCTGTTAAGGCTTACAATTGGTCACTTCTAATGACCTACCCTATTAGGAGTATTAAAGTGGAGACCTGTTAAGATCTACAGCATTTGAAGCTTTTGCAACACTGTTAAGTGTGCACTCTGTTAAGAGATTTGGAAAGAACGGTTAAGTCCACCTTCTACAAAAGGATTTTAGATGTGATGCACTTGTTAGAATGCAACTACATAAGTCTTTGATCTGATGATAAATGCAATCTTCAATTGCTGATAATAGATCCTATAAAGCTTCATACATATTAGTAATAATCCTTCCAGGATTGAATAATACCTTTTTCTGCTTATCGGTAGCCTTTGTGTGTTCTTGATAACTGATGTATTCTATTTCTGACCTTTGCATGAATTCTGCCTACTGCTCTTTAGATACTCATGGTGGCTTTCAAAAATGTGAATTCATGTGCTCATAATTGAGTATGAACATCTATTTATACTAATTTAGGTTCAATTCTTGATTCATGCATCGCAAGTTAACTCTAGATCCAAGGCTTACAACTTGACCTTGATCTTTAGTTAGATATGCTTTAGATCCATTAGGATGCATTAAAAAATTTACATAAAGCTTGCTTTACCCTCAAGTTATGATTTAAAACAAATAAAAACTCTATAAATGAAATTACATTTCTTTATCTGTCATGTAAAAATCAGATCCACAATTTGTGGGTTCTTTATCTGTCTGTCGGTTCTGATGGCCGGTTTTCTTGGTCGTCAGTGTTCCTTTCTTGAACTTGTCATTGGGTACGCCTTTTCTGTTTCTATTGGGTTAGTTCTGAAAACTATGTCATTGGTGATGCTTTTGGTCACCGGTGATGCTTGTGGTCACCAGTGATGCTTGTGGTCATCAGTGATGCTTGACACTTTTGTACTTAGCATTTTTCATGACCTTTGTGTTCTGTCGGGTATGCTTGCTGTTCGCCGGTAATGCTTTAGTTTTCCGGTGATCTCTGTCAATGTTTTTCACTAAGTGTACTAATGGAAAAATAATGTCATCATGGGGGGCCTATATCCTTGGCCAGATGTATAGGGAATTGCACGAGATAGTGTACCAGTACACTAGGATCATGACTGTAGGAGTCTTGATCTTGTAGATATGGGCCTAGGAGCACATCCTAGTCACACGACCCATCGTAGTGAGGCAGCGGGCCCTTGAGATCCCTTTTGTATATATGTATGCAGGTTTGATACAACAACCCTATCTGGGCAAGGTGGGGTACTAGAGACACCTCTTTGATGATCTCACTACAGTAGTATGGTGCCCATATCTAGAGTGTGAGGAGTGGGTCACTGATAGGGGGTAGATTCCCTTTATTTTTTAGAGCAAGTAACTGATCATTCGTACCTGATATGCGATTGAGAGATTCTTTCCCTCTAGGGTGCTATGATGGTATGGTTGGAGACAGGGCTAGAGTGGTTATACCACCATCTATGCATGTATCAGAGATGAGGTATGGTCATGGGGGGCACAGTTATTATATAAGACTACCCATCAAGATATCCGGGACATGGTAGGTGTAGACTGGGACTAGCGCCTTGATGTGATTGATGCAAGTTGTACCTGGGGTTATGCAGTAGAGATGCATGAGCATCCATTCCTGATATTTACTGTACCGGAGGAGGCCATTCCTCACATGGAAGACCCTTTGGATTACGATGATGCCGAGGATCAGCATGCCCAAGGTCGAGGAGGTGCATAGAGGGAGAGGGTTCCTGGGAGGAGAGGTGGAGGGAGAGATGGAGGATAGGATGGTAGGAGAGATGGGAGACATCCTCCTCCAGATGATGGCGATGATGGAGATGATAGGGGTGGTGGTGGTGTGGTTGTTGACACAAGTGGTGCTAGTGGTAGCGGACAGGGTAGGCGCTAGAGATTCAAATTTGTAGCCCCTCAGAGGGATCGACCAAGATAGAGGTAGCAAGGGTCACAAGATAGACAATAGGACAGGGGACAGGATAGGCCTCAGGGCTAGGATATAGGTAGAGATGAAGATCCTCTTTCTAGGTGTGAGTATGAGAGAGAGCAGCTTTGAGCCAGGATCACAATGTTAGATGCTCGGATCACCACTGTAGATTCCTTACTGGCAGATAGGGATACACAGTTTGATCATCTGAGAGAAGAGAGGGGTAGGCAGGGTGATATGCTCAGAGCTGAGAGAGATGCACATGCCTAGACAATAGTTCACTAGGGACAGAGGGCCACATATTATTATGCCCTTTATCATGCAACAATTTTGGAGGGTCAGAGAACACCTTCCTTTTCGTAGTTGGCTTAGCAGTCAGAGGGGTCCATGCCACCTCCAGCAGCTCCATTTGTACCACCTCCTCCTCCTCCTCCTCCAGACCAGGGAGAGGAGGCAGAGTAGAGTTGATATTTTGTACCATCTATATCACATGTGTATTTTGAGATTATACTTGTATATCTAGATCTTGCTAAGATCCCCTCTTTTATATATCTAGATCCTTCTGAGATCCTCCTTTTGTACTATGACATTGTATCGATGAATATTTGATTCTTTCTGGTACGCTGATACTATGATACTCTTTATGCATATTGTTCCATATTTTGATTTTTACCATGTTGTGATATATATCTGATGCAGCTTCCTGATGCTGATATGTTTCATAAGTTCTACTTCCTTTGATAGATGTGATTTGCACATGTGATGTATGTTTTACCTTGGTCTCATGATGAGTTTAGATTTTTTTTAGATGACATCATTTATCTGTTTGATTAGATTTATCACTGATATAAATATGTTTCAAATGGTTTTATGTGGAATATGTGAATGGATGTTTTTGATGTTTCCTTTATGCAAAATAGATGTATGGATGCACTGAGGATAGAAAAATAAATGCAATGGATGAATGCTTCATTTTTGTATTTTCCTTTTCCATTTTATATGAATGTGAAATGTATTCTATGGATGTGTAACAATATTTGATATCAGTAATAATGATGTAATTTAACTTGGATTTAGAAGAAGAAAAATTGAGTTAATTTGGAGCTCAAAATGCCTTAATGCTTTTTCTTTCTTGTTTATGCCCCATGCAATTTGTAAAATGTAATGATATGAAGACTCTTAGGACTTTGTCATTGATATGAAAATGTATAGCTTTTTATCATCATTGAGCACTTTACGGAATGGATACCACTGGATAGTACAACCATCACTAATACCCACTGATATTATGAAAATATGAATACTATGTTTTATGGAAATGTCGGAAATAGGCTTTAGGCATCAAGGCATAGAAGCCAGGATAACAAAAATAGTCACCTTCCTTTTATTATATCAAAATATGACTAAGGCAAGATATTGAACCCGCAATGACCTTGAAAATTCATATCCTTGGGTACATTATGCTTCGTATACCTTAGTGAGAATCTGAATCAGAAAACAAACAAGGAGATTGTCTCAAACTCATCATAGTTTACACGTAACAGAGATCGATATATGCGGCTATCCACTCTGTGTGGCATCCCTTACCATAAACATCTATGTTAGGTAAAATTTATAGGATCATACGAGAATAATCACCATACGTAGAAAACCAAGAAAACATTATGCCCCCCATCCTTGTGACTCTTTGTCTTTGCGCAGACATCATTGAGTAACTAAGAAGACATAATAAATCATCAATTATGAATCAAGAAAATAAAATTTATAATTACTTAGATGCCCCTAGTTGAAAACATCATTAGGACATGAAAGAATCATAATCAAACCAATATTAAATTATGTGTTTAAGTAGTACTTGTTCATTCATTTGTCAAACACAGTAAAGATTCATCAATCAGAAAGTTGGAATACAAGAAATATGGTGTTTCATGTCTGTGCATTGATAGGATAATCCATTCATGTTTGTGATCCAATATAGCCTTGTAAGAACTTTGTTAATGTAAATGTCATGTTGGGATATGTGATGTTTGGAAAGACACCCTTGTCTTGGAAAGTGACATTGTTTTGCATGTATCAAGAAAAATTGTGTTCGTGAGGAAAACCATCCTAGAGAAACCTAGAAAATGCAACCTACCATGCTAGCAAAGATGCCCACAGGGTAGAATGACCTATCCCTAAGATGCATATGCAGACAAATCCTAAGCGAGGATAAGATAGTCAATTTAGGAAACGAAGTCAGCATTTGGGCATAGGTGTAATTGTGAAGGCCTAGTGTCAGCAATGTATTGATAGATGGAGCGCTGAACACAAGTGAGCCTGATTGCCAGGTTTTCACCACTTGGCAAGAAATTTTCTTTCTTTTTGCTACCAAGATGCCTGTTTTACCATGTGCTCATCAAGGATTTTTTCTCTTTCTCTTTTTTTTTTTGCTGCTTTTTCTTTTTTAAATGTTTTTCTGTAGTATCAAGGCGCCTGTTTTCCAGGTTTTTACCAAGGATACCCTTTCTTCAGGTCTTTTTCCACTATTTTTGGATTTCCTTCAGGATCAATTTTCAGAATGTTTTTGGTATTTTCTAAAAAAGTTTTGTTGTATAGGCTCTGCTAGCCAAACATCAAGCGTAGAACCACTTCAAATGTAGAGTGTTGATAGGATCTGGAAGAATGTCTCCTTCAGGTGTAGCTAGTTGATAAGCTCCAGTCCCAAAAGTAGCAGTGATAACATAAGGTCCTTTCCAGTTAGGTTCAAATTTTCCTTTTTGTTCTTTGTTAGGCTGGTTCTTAGGATTCTCTTTGAGGATGAGATATCCCACTTCAAACTTGCATGGCTTTACCTTTTTATTGTACCCTTTGGACATTCGTTCTTGGTACACCTTTAGATGGTCGAACACGTATTGTCTACGCTCATCTAGTAGGTCTAAAGAATTCACCTGAACAATGCGGTATTTCTCATCAGTAACCAGACCTTGTAAAGATATCCACAAAGATGGGATTTCAACCTCAATAGGTAGTACTGCCTCAATGCCATAGACTAGGGAAAATGGCATGGCTCCAGTTGGTGTTCTGATGCTTGTTCTCTAGGCCCATAGTGCTGGATTCAGTTGTAGATGCCAGTCTCTGCCAGACTTACTTACAGTTCTGTGTAGAATCTTGAGAATATTCTTGTTAGATGCCTCAGCCTATCCATTAGCTTGAGGATAATAGATTGAGGAGCAATGTTGAGTAATGTGGAACTGTTCACAAAGGTCATCAATGTCTTGATTTTTAAATTGGACCCCATTGTCTATTACAATTGAAGAGGGTATCCCATATCTACAAATAATGTAGTTCAGAATGAACATAGCCACCTGTTTGCCAGTGGCTTTGATTAGCGGCACGGCTTTGACCCACTTTGTGAAATACTCAGTGGCCATAATGATGAATTTGTGTCCATTTAAAGAGTTGGGATATATTTCTCCAACCAAGTCAAAGGCCCATTGCTAAAATGGTCAATGTGTTATGAAAGGTATAAGTTCTCTGGCAGGAGCATGGATAAGATTTCCATGTGTTTGGCATTTTTGATAGGTTTTTGAAAACTGAATAGCATTTTTTTCCATGGTAGGCCAATAATAGCCTACTCTGATCAGTTTCTTTGCTAATAAAAATTCGTTTGAGTGTGATCCACATACACCTTCATGGACTTCTTTTAATGCTAGATCAAACTCTTTGAGCCCTAAACACCGAAGAAGTGTACCATCAAGACCTCATCAATATAATTTATTAGTGATGAGGACATAACATGATGCTATCCTAATCAGAGCTCTCTTCTCATTTCTAGATAGATTAGCAGGAATGGTTCGGTCTGTGAGATAGGAAACGGTATTGGCATATCGGGATTGGTCTGGGGTGTTCAAAGCATAGATTACTTGGTATTCAGGGGTATCAAAGGCTTGATATGATAGTTCTTCCACCAAGAATTCATAGTAGAATTGATGGTCTTCTAGTTGTAACATGGATGCCAAGGTAGCCATAGCATCTGCAACTTTGTTTTTTGATCTTGGTATCTGCTGGAAGGTGACTAAGACAAAGTACTTCTTCAGGTCATCAACCAGTTTTTTGTAGGGAATCAATTTCTCATCTTTCGTTTGATACTCCTCATTGAACTAATTTATAATTAGTTGGGAGTCACCATACACGTGTAACTCTACAATATTCCACTCCATGGCTAGCTTAAGACCGTTTACCAATGCTTCATATTCTGAAATATTGTTGGTGCATGGAAACATCAATTTGTAAGATTTGGGAATCTTGTAACCTTGAGGAGTTATGAATAGGACCCCTGCTCCAAAGCCTTGTTGAGTGAACGAACCATCAAAGTACATCTTCCATGGATATTTAGTTAGATGCATGATTGTTTCATCAAGGAATTAAATCTTTAAAGGTTCATCATCCCGGATTGGTGAATCAACCAATTGATCTGCAAGGACCTATCTATTAATAGCTCTCCTTTCTACGTATGCAATGTCAAACTCACTTAGGATCAGGACCCATTTTTCCAAACATCCTGTTAATGTTGTTCTTCTTAGGAGATATTTTAAAGGATCTATCTTATCAATGAGCTTTACTGTATGAGAGAGCATGTAGTGTCTTAATTTTTGTGATGCAAAAATGACTGCTAAGCATGCTTTTTCAATAATGTTGTAATTGAGCTCATAGGTGAATAGTGTCCTACTAATGTAGTAGATAGCTTTTTCTTTCTTTTTTTATCCTCTTGTGCTAGAAATACTCCTAAGGATGTAGCTGTAGCTGAAATGTACATGAGTAATGGCTTCCCATGAATAGGTGCCATAAGAATAGGAGGAGTAGCTAGGTATCTTTTCAATTCCCTGAATTTTTCTTCATAGTGTTCATCCCATTTGAAGGTAACCCCTTTATGTAGTAATTTAGTAAAGGGTTTTTCCCTATCTGCAAGTTGGGACATGAATCTCTTGGTGGACTGGAGTCTCCCTTGTAGTGTCCTCATTTGACTGATGTTGCGTGGAGGAGCCATCTCTAGTATAGCCTTAACCTTAGCGGGGTCTACCTCAATTCCTTTTACTAAAACAATGAATCCTAGGAGCTTCCCTGATTGGACCCCAAAGGCACATTTCATTGGGTTGAGCGTGAGTTGGAACTGTTCCATACGATCTAATATCTTTCTTAAGTCATCAATGTGAGTACCTCTTTCTTTGGATTTAGCCAATGTGTCATCCACGTAGTCCTCCATGTTCTTGTGCATCATGTCATGGAATATAGTTTTCATGGCTCTTTGTTATGTTGCACTGGCATTCTTTAACCCAAATGGCATGACGTTCCAGCAAAAGGTGCCCCATGTGCATGTAAATGTAGTTTTCTCTTGATCCTCAGGGGCAATTTTGATTTGATTATAGCCCGAGAATCCATCCATTAAAGAATACATCTGGTAGCTTGTTGTGAGGTCTATGATCATGTCAATGTTAGGTAGAGGGAAGTAATCTTTTAGACATGATTTTTTTAAGTCTCTGAAGTCCATACAGATCCTGATAGATTTATTGATTTTAGACACGGGGACCACATTGGAGATCCATCCTGCATAGGCAATGACTCTGATAAATCCGGCTTTCAACAGCTTCTCTAGATCTGATTTTACTAATAATACAACATGAGGATGCATCTTTCTAAGTTTTTGTTTCACGGGCTTGATCTTGGGAGCTATAGATAAGTGATGCATGATTAGAGTAGGATCTAGCCCTGGCATATCGGTATAATAACATGCAAAGTTGATCTTCTTCTCTTTTAGGAATTCAGTGAGCTGTGTCTTCTCTTTTTTAGACAAAGATTGTTTAAGGTGGACTATTTGAGGATTTTCAACGGTGTTCAAATTTACTAGCTGTGTTGGTTCAATCAGTACTGAAGACCTTTCCTGAAAGTGTTTGGGGAGGATATCAAGAGTCTCATCCTTTGGCGCCTCTGAGAGGTTTTCACCATTGGATACATCTTTTCTTTTTACTATTTTAGGATATGATACTGCCACAAAGTGGTTTTCACCATCAGTTCCCCTTTTCTTTTTATTTTTTAGTTTTTGACTAAGAAATCTGATATCCTCCTATGACATATTCTCGCTCCTTGCATTGGTGGAAGAAGGGTAAGGTTCACAAGCATTGAGATAACAAGCTAGGGTATAGTCATTATGAAATTTGAGGATAGGGGTAGGATCTGTTTTAGTCCATTCAATTAGGTCTAGAAGTATCCAAGACAAGGAATCAGACTCTGGGAAGGACAGCATCGTATTAGCATCAAGACCATTAATCGACATGACATGTCTGTTAAGTTAATTTCTTCAATGTTTAGATCGATAAGAGTGAGATCATCATTAAAAGGGTCATTTTTAGTTATAGGTGGACTAAAATCTAGTGACTCATCAGTAGAACTCTCATCATCATCTCTCCATAAAAGGAGATTTCTTGCTTGTAGCTTCTAAAATTCTTCTAGACTTATGTAATTACTAGTTTCTTCATCAATGATCGGGGGAAGGAACTCTTCTTCTACTTCAGGATTATCAGTGTCATTGGGAGTAGTGTTAAGCTATTTACAAGGAGTTGAGGGTGTCACAAACATGTGAATTGTATCTATTCCAATATCTTCAGTGGTGATAGATATCTCATCCCATTCATAATCATGAGAGTCGGTGACCTCATCATCAGATCTATTTAAGTATTCAACAAAGGTTATTTGATGTACCTGGTTATCTACCTATGGATCAAAGTGTGGTAGATCAAGGAAATGTGAAACCATGACCAAATTCCCCCAGTTAGGATGTAAATCATGTTGTCGGGGTGTGTCTTGAGTAACTGTTGCTATCAAGGATATCTCTGGACCAGTTGTTGTTGTGTCTCCTACCTCTTGAATGGGAGGTTGTGCTAACAAAGGGGTGTGAAGATCTTGTGGTACCTCAAAGCTGGGTACATAGCATTCTCCTTGGTAGTTGGGATCCTCT
Organism: Thuja plicata; assembly: GCA_018584345.1. Classification (NCBI taxonomy): domain Eukaryota; kingdom Viridiplantae; phylum Streptophyta; class Pinopsida; order Cupressales; family Cupressaceae; genus Thuja; species Thuja plicata. The sequence continues at coordinate 1,337,074 of MU226673.1, forward strand.
ATGCCAACATGTAATAATCTTTTACAGGACCACTTCTCTAGTTTGTCTATTTCATCACTCCCTTTATCTGAGTTTGGACTGCCTTTTGAAGCGGGTTTACCAATTTTAGTATTAAAACCCAGTCCTATTTTGTCTCTAGTATTCTGGAATTCCATGGGTATAGGCTCAATAAGCCCTTGTCCTATGTCATTTAGAGGTCCCTTTATTTGTATCCCATCTATTTGAGGAAATCATATCCCTTGCCATACTATTCTGGGGATATCTCTACATGTTTGACCTCATCTTCCACCGGTTCTCCTTTGTAAAGCCAGTCCAAGATTGCCTGTTCTTCTGTGTTATCTAAAGAAGATGTGGATGCCTTTACCATGGCAGTCACTTTGTGTACTTCTGTCTCCTTGGATGCTATAGGTTTGAATGTTGAGGAAGGTTTTCCATAGGATCTTGGTGACACTGGAAGTCCTGTCAGTGACGGAGTCAGGTCCAGCTTGTACTCTCCCATACTCATTTCTTCAAGTTTTAGGGTTTTTCCAAAACTCTTCATAACCATGTCCTTGGTAGTTTCAAGAGAAATCATATCCATAGCCTCCTTGTCATGTAGGATCAAATTACTAGCTTTAATATTGTTACAAGTGTAGTTAGCATCTGTAGGAATCGTCACTTCCACCCCATTATGTGGTAACTTTATACACTGGTGGTAAGTGGATGGCACAAATTAAATTTAATGAATCCATGGTCTCCCCAACATGATATTGTAGGCCAAAGGTAGATCCAAAACTTGACATATGACATTCCTCTCAATCGATCCGACTCTGATAGGAAAAACAATAAGACCTTTGGAAGATCTTTCTTCCTCATCATAAGATTTGATAGTTATTTTTCTTCTAGATTCAATTGTCTATTCTAAGAGACCCAGTCTCTTGATTAGATCAAGTGTACAGATATATCTTGTGCCTCCATCTATCAACACGCGTCTAACACAAGATTTATGAATGAGGACCTCAATATGGAGGGGTTGATTATGTGGATGTGTCAATGATTTATCATCCTCTTCAGAAAATGAGAGGTAGTGTGGTGCTGAGATGTGATTGACCATCACTTGGAATTTGTCTATATCAATATCCTTTGGGACATTATCAATATGTAAAGCTTGTTCTAGGATTTCCCTATGTACTGTGGATATTTTGAGCAACTCAAAAATGGAAATTTTGGCAGAGGTTCGTTGCAATTGATCTACCAAGTCACATTTTTCTCCAGGAATAGTAACCATGTATTTTGCTACTATTTTAGGAATAGTAATGATAGGAACCTTGGACATTGATGCTAGTTTTGGGGGGCCTTTGATTGTGACCTATGCTTGGCTTTGTGTTACGACATTTGATTGGAATGAAACACCTTTGATTGTGACCACATTAATTGACCCAGTCTTAATGTCTAGAATATTGATCACATTGGCATTATTGGAATAGGTGTAGTTCACTTCATTACTCTTCCCTTTAGATGTTTCTCCTTTGTCATAATTAGGGAATGGCTTATTGAATGCTGCACGATCCTCATTGGTAGTGTGTCCATCTACTTTGATCTTACCGCCTTTGATGAGGTCTTGAATGACATGTTTAAGCTTAAGGCAATTATTAGTCTTGTGTCCTTTGTTTTTGTGGAAGTCACAATAGGAATTATCATCCCACCGCCTGGGTTTGACCATTGGTTCCCACGGTTTGGAATCTAGGATTGTGAGAACTTTGTTATCCAAAAGTATCTTCAAAACAGTCTCGAGAGGCTCTCCCAAATGAGTGAATGTTCTTTGAGGTTTTGAAGTCCACGTTTGACCCTTGCTATTATCATTGTTTTCTTTGGGCATGGGGGTCATGATCTTGGCATCTTTTCTTTCCTGCATACTATTGGTTAGATTGAACACCTCAGGTTTAGGGTTAATGTTAGAGGTGTCAACTACTCCGTCATTAGCAACATTCTTGTTTTGCTTCCACCATTTAGGATTGGAGTTGGAGTTGTTGTTTTGTTTTCATTTTGAAGGGTGATCTCTCCCCTTTTGACCATGAATTCCTTGATATGGAGGGAATTCTTAATCATTCTATCAAATCTTGGTGAGTCTTGCATTTGTAATGTGTAGTTCAATTCAGGCACCAAGTTATTAACGAAGATCTCTATTTTCTCTGATTCGGGAATGGCCCTTGAATATCATGCAAAGATCTTCCTCCATCTTTGTAGGAAGTGTTTAAATGATTAACCAATCTTCTATTTGGTATTACATAGGTCCATCATGGTCACATCATGCTGTATGTTATAGGAGTAATTCTGGATAAAGCGTTGAATCAACTCCTCAAATGTTTTGACCTTAGGGTTCAGTTTTGAGAACCACTCCATGGCATTACCTCCTAGACTTCCTGGAAACAGTCGCATGAGGTATGTAGGTTCATGCATGTATTCTATGCTTAGAGAATAGAATTCCCTCACATGATCATGTGGGTTAGTTTCTCCTATGTATTTTTCATACTTCGGTCTTGCCACATTGGGAGGAAACAAGACCATAGTGATACTCTTGTCAAAAGGAAATGGACAAATGGTGTCCAAAGAGTATTTTGTTTTGGGTTTCTCTTTCTCCTATTTGAGGTTTGCAAGCTCTGTTTGCATCAAAGTGAGTTTTTTGGTGAGAATGGATATATGATTTGGTACCTCCTTTTCTTTGAGCTTTTCCACATCATAATCCTTAGGTAATTTGACACCTGTGGATGCTAGACGAAGGAAGTATTTTTCTTTATCTTCACCAATTATATTTTCCATCATTTTTTGGAATTTCTTGCTTTGCTTGAGTTTATTGTACTCCTCTTTAGTGATGTCCTCTTCACTTCCTGATTCAAATAGAGGACGGTCGAACTTGGGTTCTTCTTCTTCATCGGTAGCTTAGGGATTTTGGTTTTTTCCATTGTTATATTCCTTAAAAGCCTCACTCCATCTGCGAGTGTCGCTATCCATTTGTGGGGAGTCTAGATTGAGTAGGGAAGTGCAAGATGTTTCTCCTTGAAAGTGTGGTGATTTAGGAGGCAATTTTGATCCTTTAGATGTGTACTTGTTGTGTCTTGTGTTAACTATGAAGTTGTTTCTCAACTTTGTCAATGTTTCCCAATAGTGCGAGAAAGAGTTTCAAACCATTCAAGTGGGTGGGTCTAGGTAAGAGTAACTATTTTTTGTTGGTGGAGGTAAATGATTCCAGTGTCAGAGGGTTAGATTTCCTTGATAGTGAGCTGGGAACCAAGTTGTTGGTAGAAAGCGGGTAGACCACACGTATTGAACTGATTGTGAAAGACTAACTAAGCATGCAAGGTAGATGTTTTAAAAAGTTCTGAAACTTCAATAGAGAGACTAGAAAAGACAATAGGAACCAGCTAAAGATCCAAAAGGGTATCCTAATCAACTAATATTTTCTAAGGAGTAGGTCTGTAAGTTCCCACTATCCCAGATGCGAGCCTCCAAATGCGACCTAGGAAACCCTGGATACGAAGCTTTGATGCCCCAGATGCGGATCTTGAATACCAGATGCGAACCAGGATTCTAAATGTGACATAATGCTGACCAAATGTGACTCATGAAACCAGATACAGACCACGAAATCTAGGATACAAGCTTATGATGGACTGTCAGATTTTAATTGATTCCTGGAAAGTACATTTTTGAAGTGCATGAATTTGTTTGTTTCTAGATTATGTTAAGAGGTGTCATGATGTGTGAGATACACTTGTACTCCAGGGTTTGAAATTTGTCAATTGTTTTAAGGAGCTTATCTTTTTAATGGATTTTTGAACACATCAAACATCGTTGCATTGTTAGGGAGGTGAAACAGACACACATTTTGTTCCTATTTTCTAGGTAGAGAATGAAAATCTTTGCTTGTTGACTTAGGCACACACTCAAATGCTAATCAGAATACAACCATCACCAAGCACACAATGGCTCTAGTCATGATGCTGTATTAGCCAACTCCAAACGCAAGTGAGGGCATGATATGACAAGAGTCTTGGGGAAATTAATTTTTGCCTTGCACAAATATTATCACCCTTTTGGGGATGAATCAGGAATTCTTTCAGTTCAAGAGTTGTCTATTATTGGGAAATCCATTCGAAACCATCCCCCATAGAATTGCACAAGGAAAAATTGAGGCATATAGCCCTATGAGTACCTGAATATATGTAGTCTCAAAAGAAATATTCAAGTGGCTGTGCTCTACATATACCCAAGCATGTTTAAGGAATGATGTCAAAATTCCATGAACAAAATTGGCGCCGTCTTTTGAGGCTTTAGCCTATGAGGAAGCAACTATTTATAGTGAGTTGGAAGGGTTGGCGTAAAACCTGTCCTCACTTGGGTTGTTCCTGGGAGATTTTTTCCTCAACCGGTAGGCCCTCTACTATTAAATATGCATACAAAGGATTGGCAAGCTTTGGATGTCTGGATTTCTTCTTCTTTCGAAGAAGAAGAGCATACTCTCCTAATCTAAGCCATTTTCTCCCAAAACAAAGTCAAGCAAAACAATTCTTTCCCTCAAGCAATGTTGTGCCTAATTTAGATGTTCCTATTTAATGAAAATAGGATGCTTGAAAATAAATTTTTCCTTGTTCAATTATCTGCAATATTTAATGAGTTTGCTTGTTCAATTTCTGTGTCCCAAAAGAAATTATACAATTGAACTTGTTCATTTATCCCACAATATTTAAATGCTTTGTGTTTGTCCAATTATTGATCCAAAAGAAATTATACGATTGAACTTGTTCATTTATCCCACAAATTTAGTTCTTTGTTTTTGTCCAATTACTGATTCCCAAATTGAATTAAGTGATGTGATTGCTTGTTCATTTACCCCTGATTCTCATCACAAATGATAAAACAACATCCGACTTTCTAATTTTCCTCAAGAGGAAAATAGCATATTATCTGGTTGTTTTAGCAAGTGTGAAGAAAAGGTGTTCAGTTTTGAAAAACTTTGAAAGGGGTTAGTATTTGAAAACAACTAAAAAATCTTGCAATCACACATGTTAGTAACGTCTTTCGAGCCCTGAATAAAACCTTCAATCACTTGTTAAGTTGTTCAAGATGTCAAGAAACACAACTTATTAAGCATTAGAATTAAGCAAATGAAGACCACAATAATGTTAACCAGATGCGAGCCATGAATTCTAGTATGCGAGGCAGGAAACTAGATGTGAACTTGTGCTACCAGATACGAACTTCTGGTGACCAGAATGAGCCAAAACTAAATTCAATCCAGGAAACCCTAGATATGAGCCTAGAAAACCATGATATGGACCACGAAGTCATGGTGCAAGCAAATCCACCAGATACAAGCTTTTCCAACCAGATACAGACTTGTACCTAAAAACTGGGATGAAAAATTGAGGAAAAATTATTTAAAAATGGGACCAAGTTGGAAAATGGGCCCCACAATGGGTGCTAGAAATGTGTGTGTCAAATGTTGCACCTGTTACCTGCAACACAACACTTCAATAAGTCATTCTGTTAGTGAGAAACAAGGGTTAATGAGCATATAAAACCCTAACATCGACCTATTGCTTTCTAACTAGGATGAGTGTAGAAAATAACATAACAACCCTCAAATTATGCTAATACCA
>MU226673.1:1354884-1365065 GCA_018584345.1 Thuja plicata
TCATCACTATTCAAACCAACCATTTTCTTTATATTTTTCACAATCTTCTTCCTTTTCCTCTCCATGGTTCCCTCCTTTAAACTTCTTGAAATTTTTACTTTAGCTTCATCAAAATTACCAAATCTTTTTGTTGTAGTATCAATTGCCTTGGCTAGGAGTGCAATGATGGCTGTTAATGCTTCATCAATGTTAATTTCATAGGGAAATGGTTCTAAACATGCTACCCTAGGTGTCACAGCCTGGATATATGTGTTATCCATATCAACTAGAAAACAATTTTTTTCATAGTGCTTCTCTACTAGTGATCTAGGAATCCTAGTTCTTAATCTCATTCTCTTTTTAAATTCCACAAAATAGCTCCCCATAATGCTATTGAAATTACTTCCTAATTTCTCAATGCATTCAATTATCTGAACTATAATGGGTCTATCCTTTTTCCAAACAATATCTCCCAATGTAGGAAATGTATTCTGAATGTAGAAAAAAATGCAAACTAGTAAGGAACCAAACTTACATGATGAGCTCTTAGCTTTTCTGATTGATGCTAGGTTCTCATCTAGTTGTGTTTTCTATAGCTCGACAAGATCATATGTATGATTCTTCTTAACAATCTTCCATGCTTGGTCAACGACTATACAAGGAACACTATCTAGTTGACTCGACTGATAGAACTTATGTGCGATTACTCTTACTCCAAAATCAAGTTCTAGGTCTTTAATTGTAGAGATAGTCATACCTCTATTGTTCCATATGGCTCTAGTGTTCAGTGTAATTTCTCTTTACTGTTATCTCTCATTGTCCGTTTCCTGTTAACAACAGGATATCCAGTCACTTCATGAAACATATTTTTAGTTATCTTGACTGGTCCATTGTCTAACCACATACACATATCATGAACTTGGCTAAGAATGACCTTAATCCATTCATCTTTGAAACCTTGTGGAAAATCTAGGGCACGAGTTAACCCATTGTCAGCTAAATGCTTGAATTCTCCCTTCAGAACTCCATCAATACACAATTTTCTGTAGGATTTTCTCAATTCACTATCACCTACTTCACCAATTTTAACCATGTAACAAGATCTAACATCGTGGATCATGAGTACCTTTGGTGGAATGGATGAGAGAGCTCTAGTTAGATCACTTTGAATTGCACTTTTAGGAATGGCTCGAAAGTTGAGAGGTGCACATTCATCACTCCGTACTAACTGAACATGCTCTTGTTCTCCCTCCATACTTTTGACTGGTGCGGAAGAGCTTGGAGCCATAATCTTGAAATTAGGGTTCATAAAATGAAGAACAGAGTACCTCAGCAAGTAGCACTTCGTACTGTTCACCTTAGGATTGCCGACAACACGCTGAAAAAATCTTTGATGCTAATTTCGTTAAGATCAATTCTGCAACTTCTTCAATTGCTTTGTAAATAGTGAAAATCTCAAGGTAAAAATGAAGAATAAACTGTTCATCCTTTATAGAATCGAAAGGTCAAGGTAGGTAAGCAATAAATGTTCTACCCATTGAGTTAGTGCAAGCTAGTTGTCCTCAGCTTTCTAACACAACTTGCATCCCACTTGGCTCACTAAACTCGGCCATCATAGAACTTACTCGGCCAACAAACTCGGTACACACTAAAGAACTCAGCCTTAGTGTCCACAACTGATGCTCGACACCTATAGTGCAATTGGCTCTTCTCAGTATTTTTCTCTTCAAAATGTGTCCTGGTACATCTTAACATATGAAAATATGGACTTTGGCATATCTTATGTTAGGAACTGATGTAAGATAAGAATTAGATGAAGTTCCTTCCATACCTCTTTTGTTTAGTTGGAGATGATGTAATCACCTGATCCATTGGATTGGGTGACCTTGGCTGTACTAGCTTCACTGTTGCATGGTTCAGATTTCTTAACCCATTTTTGGTTCATCTATGCTCTAATCTACTCAACAGTAGGAGCAGGTACCCTAGTTTTACAATCTTTCCTTGTATGACCAATTTTCATACAACTGTGACAAACTAGGCTTACATTCATCCAACTCTTAGACTTTCCTCTGAAATGTGTCCTTATGCAATTTTCTGGAACATGTCCATACTCACCACAATAATGAAAACTATGCCATGTGTTGTAATCCCACTTGCAAGTATTGCCTTTTCTTGGTGATTTCTCTTGTGTCTTTGATGTCCAATGTTGTTTACCTTTAGATCTGCAATCTTGTGCTCTATGACCATATTTCTGATAGTTATAACAATTACCATTGAGTCTAGGTGTGGAAGGTGCATTGCTTGCCTTTGTCTTACATTCACATGCTTGATGTCCAAAATTATTACAGTTAAAGCAATAACCGTTAAATTTAGTTTTAGGATTGGACTTACCATTCTTGCTTCGGCAAATGTTTGTTGTATGACCTGGTTTCCCACAGTGGTGGCAAATAGGTTTGTTGTTTCTTGGCTTTTCATACCTTCTTTCACCTATCTTAGATGATTCTCCTTCAGTGGTTGTATGTTGTTCAGTGTGACCTAATCCAGAAGAATCTTTAGGTCTTCTTGATGCTTCCACTAGTTGTTCAAAGTAGCTCAAAGTTGCATTGGGATCATTCACTCTTTTGTTAAGTTCTTTCTCAGATCTCAATTCATCTTTCAACTGACTATTCTCAGATCTAAGATTTACAATCTCCAAGTCTTTCCTATTGATCTCCTGATTCACAAGTAGAAGTTGATTTGCCATGTCAACTTGATTGATAGTCATTGTTTGTACATCATGTGTTCTTTCATCAAGTCTGATAGTCATCATTCTTTTGTCTTCTTCTACCATAGCCTTGTCATCTTCGGCTTTCTTTTTCTATTCAACAACTTCACACATTCTTATTGATTGGGCTTCTTATTCCTTTTTTAAGTTTCTGACTTCTTCACATAGTGCATTGTTCTTTTCCAATAGATCTGCAATTGATGCATCACTCTCAGTAGAATCTCCATTCTAAAATAGATTTGTGGTTTCCTCTTCCTGATAATGAGTGTCATTCATTTGTTTGGCCAAATCTTTCCTTGTTGTCAAGGACTTCTTTAATTCCTATCTTGCTATCTCAAGTTGTTGTAGTGCTAGTTGAATATCAATCTTTTGATTCTCAATGACTTTACCCATCTTGTAGATCTCCATCTCAAGATCTGTATTCTCAAGCTCTGATTATGACTTTCTAGAGAACTAAGCTCTGATACCATTTGTTGGAAATACAATACTGGGAAAGCAAGATATTGAGGGGGGGGTGAATCAAATCTTCAAATTTAAACACTTAAAAAAACTGATCCACATTCATACATATATGAATCTAATGTAATATCAAATAGCATCCACACAATGAAGTAAATAACTCATAACACAAGAAATTGGTAACCCAGAAACTCAAATAGGTAAAACTAGGGTGGGGATGACACCCACAAAATTCTTCACTACTGCAGTAATAAAGTGTGCCTATTAGAGCTACAAAATTTGATTAACAAATGCAATCTACCTGGTTAAAGGTCTGCCCGGTTAGGAGCTAAAGATCATTACAATCTACCCTGTGAAAGGATTTCAACTTACAATAAAGTAAGCACTCTGTTAGGAGATTTAGAAAGGTCTGCTAGAACAAATCTGTTAAGATATTTTCACCTGATATAATGATTAGAATGTTTCAAGTAATGATCCTCCGTTATGCACTCAGATGCTAATGACAGATCTCCTCTTTCCAGTACCTTCTGTGATCTCACAATCTGATAAGTCTTTACTTTGTTGTTCACCGTGCTGTCACTCTGCTTGATCTATGCTTCTTAACAAAATAACCCTCTGTGCATTTCAGTTGAAAATGTAGTCACCACTTCTCTCCACACACTCACAAAATAGGGTTTAGAAGCAATCTTATATATCTATTCAAGTCTAGTAGCGAGATCTAGATCAACGATCAAGATCTAATACTTACGTATTCAAGGCATTACAATTAATGATTACAATAGGTCATGCATAGGATAAAATAATTAAATGCATAAATAAATCCATAGGAAAATATTAAATGCATACATAAGTCAGCCCAAAAAGCTTATACAAGTCGGCCTGAACACTTATCCTCAAAGTTTGAATCATTCCAGACATGTATACAAAAAATGTTCTGCTTGGCACTTAACATCTCTATTGCTTAGCATTAAGTATCCTTCTTGGCTTGGCATGATGCAACTTGACAACCTGAATACTGCTTGGCAATGTTGCTCGGCCTTGGATAGTTTTAGCTCGGCCACAGTGATAGCCAACTAAAACTGCCTAAGTGAATGACTAAGTGTTGGTCACTAATCATCAACAGAACTTAGAGATTAAAACATAGATCTATACAAAGTAGCATCAAATTCATCAAATTCATAATCTTTAGACATTTTACAACCTATTACCATTGGGGTTCTAACTGTTCTGGAGTCATCCATACCAAAAGTATTATGCACTTCTTTCACATATTTGGATTGACTGATATATATGTCATTCTTTATTTGTGAAGCTTGCAATCCAATAAATAATTTGATCTCCCTAATCAATGACATCTCAAATTCATTTTTCATCTCCTTAGTAAAAGACAGACTCATCTCACCATTACCTCCAAATATTATGTCATCAACAAAAACTTCAGCTAACAATAATTTACCTCCTTCAATTATAAGATATACGTTACTACCATCGCTTGTTCTATCAAAACCAATTTGAATAAGATATGAATGTATCATTTCATACCATGCTCTTGCAGCTTTTTTTAGTTCATACAATTCCTTATCTAGCTATCATATCATGTCCTCTTTTGTCAATGCAAAACCATTAGGTTGTTCTATGTGTAAAGGAAGAAAATTGATATGTATGTTATTATATTTGTGTTGATTAATTGGGTTTGAAATGTGTTGTATTTCCTTAACCTTTAAATTTAATTGTAATTTTTGTATGTGTATTGTAATGTGATTAAGAATATAGGGGGAAGAAAGATAAGGTGTTCCTCTTTTATCCCCAAATGCACAAATGAAATATCCAAGTTGATTAACCCAAAAGAAGGATCAATGCACAAATAAATCAACCATTTGGAAATGAGAGTAAGGAAGATGATCTTAAATTATTTTTTATGATTGAAGAGATAAGATATATTGTAGTAATTGAAAATGATGAGAGGAAGTACCAACCTTAAAGAATTGTAGATCTAAATAATGTTGTTTTCTAAGGTTTATACTCAGTTTCTAGAAAATATGAAGTATGATCTGGTATAGAAATGCAGAGACAAATAAAACCCATAAATATTTTTCCAATTTGACACCATCTTATGAAAAAGGTTGACCTTGAACCACAAATGTCACCCCTGACCCAATAATCTTGACCCTGACCTGTGCTTCCTCGAATGAAAATCTATTTTTAGATCCTGATAGTTCGCTGAAAAGGGTATCCAGATCTGAGTTCAAATACACAGTCCCGAACCTGTATCTGCAATAAAAAGAGATTTATTTGTTGGGGGGGAGGGGTTTTCCTTAGTCAAACCCTAATTTAGGAATTAACCTTAAAATCAATAAAGTTTAGAATGCTAGAAAGTAGTAGAATTGAATCTAACAATGAAGCTATGATATTCAATAGATATGTAATTGTAATTCAAATGTAGAAAAATATGTAGATATGAAAGCTTGGACTCAATAGAAACCATAAACCTCCATGATTGTATGCTTGGAATCCACCTTGAAGAGAATGAATGAGTGTTTGAGGATGTACAAAGGATCTTGAAGGAAGATCACACCACCATGATGGCTAGATCTAGGGTTTGAACGATGAATCTTGAATGTTGGAACCAAATCCCTTCAAAGGCTTGAAAAATTGAATCCTTGATCTTCAATGGAGAGCTTGAGTGTTTGAGAGGAAGAATTGAACACCTTGAAATCTTGGAAACATGTGGAATAATGGATGCTTGAAATTTTTTGTTGATTTCACTTGGAGAGAATTAGTGCTCAATAGTTTTATAATGCTTAATGCTTAGAGAAAATGAGAGGAGAAGGCTCCCTTTTATATGAAACTAGGGCACAATATTCCAAGGAGGTTGACATAGGATAATTAAATTCCAATTAGACCCATTCCCCTAGAAGAGGACCTATATTAAATATAATTTAAGATTTTCCCACTTTGAAACCCAAAACAACCGACCCGGAAGCGGGAAAATGAATTTTTGATGACCTCCGACAGCCGACAAGCTTCCATATTTGAAAGGGGGACCTAGATCAAGGTCAAGGTTGAGCTCAACCTTGACCTAGGGGGTCAAAACCCCTGGAAAATATTCTAGGTGGGATAGAAGGTGCTTGGAGAGGCCCAATCAGGGTCCTAAACAGGCACAAAAGTAGGGGATAATGCAGAAATGAGGGGATAGTATGATAGTGGTCAGAAACATCCCCTAAGGAGGGATAAACATTATTAACATGGAAGTGCTTCCATTTTAAGATGATACATTAAGCCCCCACTTTAGCGGAAGTATGGAAATCAAACATGGTTTCAGTAAAGTTAGAAGAAAGACTCTGGTGGATCGCAATGAGGTAGAACATCACTAGGTCAAGGACATGAGCCCCTAGACCAAGGATTCTAACTCAACATATATGCATAAAGATATGGAAGTAAAGAGAAATTAATCATAGGAAACATACAGTACTACATAAGAAAGACAAGAACAACACTATAGATAAAATAGCTTCATGATCTAATCCTACTAGCATGAAAGCGAAAAAGAGAGAAAAGAGATAGTGATTACCTCGCCTAGTAAGATTTCCACCTTACTATGAATCACCAAAGAGGGAGAGCCCAATAGGTTCACCCATAAAATGTGCTTGTAATTGTAATGCATCTTCTGACGGCTTTTGAAAATATCCATAGATCCACATTCTTGTATCACTATGAATATAAAATACGTGTCTTTTCAGGATTTAGCAACTTATGTGTGTTACCTTCCAAGGATTTAGCATATTGAAAATTTAAAAGGGTGCATATCTCTTCAGGATTTTGCAACTTATGTGTGTTACCTTCTAAGGATTTATCAAAAAATAATTAAAATGTGTCTCTCTTTAGGATTTAGCAACTTATGTGCGTTACCTTCCAAGGATTTAGCATAAATAAAAGTAAAAATGTGTGTCCATTCAGGATTTAGCAACTTATGTGTGTTACCTTCCGAGGATTTAGCATGTCGAAAAATGTAAATTAATTTAAAATATCATACAAGGGAGACCCTATATATGCCCCCCTCCTTATCATGACTACCTACTAGGCAAGATAAGGAGGAGAAAGAGGATACCTACTTCACAAGGTAAGGAGATATCCAACTTAACACAATATAGACTATATCCTTAGCAAAGAGTATTGACCCTTACCTCTAAGAGAATAGATAATCGTGAAATGGATATGCCACTTATGGAAAAAGGATCCTCAAATAGGAAGAGATCTTATCAACAAGACCCCCACCACAGAGGAATGCTTAGGATAAAATGTCATATTCTAAAGAAAAGAGGGACCAAAGATTCAATCATCTAGCCCCCTACAACCAAGAGGAAGAGGAATCTTAGGATGAAGGCATCAAACTCTAACCCAAAGCAAGAGCAAGAGTTTATAAAGAACATAATTTGAAAAATAAAGAAGAGGTGATGACCTAGGACAATCACCTCTTATATAAGAGGGTATCCATAGTTAATAACATACATATTTATACAAATGAAGTTGAGCCTGAGACAAATGAGTATGACTTTGGTAAACTTAAGGATGACTGGGCTGAAGAGAAAGAGTACCTTAACAATGCTGAGGATGAAACAATGGTGGAGGGCAATCTCAGTCAGAATGAGGAAGCAAAGAACAGGGAAATGGATGAAGATTACCAAGAAAAATAAAAAGAGGAAGAGGAGAACAAGGAAAAAAATGCGGAGGAGACTAAGGCAAAATCTAAGGAGAATCTGATCATAAAGAATGATAATAGGAAGAAGAAAAAGCAGAAACTAAACTCTGAAATTAAAATGGTAGGGATGAGAGAATCCCTATGAGAAAGGAGGACCACGGGGCCAGTTTGGAGAAGTGGATTGGGGAGGAAATGAACACTATGAAACAACACCTTAAGGATATGCAAGATACTATGGAATGTATTAGTTCTAAGGTGGTGGCAATGGAGAAAGAGGTGCTGATTAAGGTAAAAAATAATAACACAGATGATGAGCTAATTGCAAAGGTTAATACTCTTGTTGAAGATAAGATGAAGGAAATAAAAGCCCAAATCAGTCATAATGGCAACATGATTAGTATTATTCTAAAGCACAGTAATGAAGGGCTGAATGTTTCTGTCCAAAACCTCAAAGCATTATATGCTTACTTAGAGATGAGCCTACTAGAAATAACAACACTAATGATTGATGATGTTGTTGAGAGCTCGGGCCTGAGCATTAGAACCCACAGAAGTATAAAAAGGAAAGTTCCAGAAATCCCTAAAGAAATGAAAGAGCTGAAGGATTTCATTGTATTAATGGAAAATATGTAGAAAGAGGCTAAGGAAGCCTATGCAAAAATTATTTAAGTTGGTTTCTTTGCTAGAAGGTTTGTTGTTGTATTGCTGGAAGATCTGCTAGAAATTGTGCTGGTAGCTATGTTTGATAGTCTATTGTTTTTTGGGTTCGGGTTGGTTGCTTTGGTCCTGCTCTTTTATTCATAGCAGGATTTCTATGTTTGTAAGGGTTGTTCTTGCTTATCTTTAGCTCTCTTTTGTACAAGGTTTCGGGGTCCTTTCAAAACCTGCTTTTACCTTAATAAAAAAAAAACATACATCTTTATAAAGAAATAATGTTATATGATAAAAAAATGCCACTAAGCTAAGGAAATTAAATCCTTAGATAGAGGAAGAAGGAAAATACCTTGCCCCCCAGGTGTGAAGGAAAGGGATATATCAAATTATATCAAAAGATTTCATAGCAAAGAGATATCTTTACAAAACAAATGTCCTAGAAAAGATATCATGAATGATTTATAGGGATAGAATATAGAAAGAATAACCAATTAAACTCAAAACCAAATATATGCTAAGAGCAAACTAGATCCTAGAAGACTAGAATAAAATAGCTCTTGCCCCCTAGTGAAGAGACAAGAGGAAAAATGCAATCTAACTTGTAGAAGAATGAGGGGAATGCCCTATATCAAAATTATGAAGAAATTGTAATACTGCACGGGAATGAGATATAATTCACAAAGCAGCTCTTTCTCTAACATATATCTTGAAATGCACACAATCAGCAAGTAAATGTTTATTACTATAATGAAAAGGACATTTATATTTAGAGAGATCATTTCTCGAAATTGGTTTGAAGATTTCTTTCTTGGAATTCATTAATTGGACACACACTTTCTTAGCCACATCTTGAGTATCATGGTGATCTAAAGAAGGTGTTGGAAGAAGAACATGAAGAGGAGGATGGTGGTTAAGATCCACTACCTTGATTGGAGGAGGTGGGAAACCTATACCATGCATATCTTGTTTAGGAGATGAATGAATCGGGTTTTTGATGCCTTGTTCATTGATACCAAGCCCTAAACCTTTATAGCCTTGTTTATCTACCATAGTATATTTGGTAGTGTACCTATCTTGCAAAGCTTCAATAGGAGGAGATTGATTATGGTGTTCATGAGAAAATTTTGTGTATGGTGGAATGATAGGATTAGAATAGGTTTCCTTGTTTTTCCCTTTATCATCATCATGGATTGGATAGGGAGGTGAAGGTAAATGAAAGAATTCTCGAACATCATTATCATGGATCCTAGCTTGAGCCCCATCATAAATGTGGGAAGAACTAGGGATTGAAGGTGGAGAAATAGAAATAGGAATATTTGGAATTGCATTAGAATTGATAGGATTAGGGTTAGGAAGATTAGGATCTTTATTAGGCATGATAGGAGTAGGAAGATTAGGAGGTGAGGTATCATCTACCCAATTCTTCACATAATCCAAAAGAGTAATAAGTTCACTACACAAATCTTTAATGAAAGTTTTAAAAGTAGGAAGACTAGTACTAGTTAATCTCAAAATAGCATAAGCAAGTGAAATATGAAGATTAAAAAACATGATGAAATGGATGATACTCTCATAGACATCATAAGTACTATAAAGAGATGCTAAAAGAAGCATAATAAGAAAAAT
>MU226673.1:1373735-1393735 GCA_018584345.1 Thuja plicata
TAATGGAGTTTATGCATTTCATGAGTTCATATGAGTAGGAAGGTATTACAGTTTGTATATGTGTATTGTAAGTTGTTGTTATGCTTTATGTAAGTCCTTGAGATTATTCATGAGAGTATTGTGTGGGAAAAGTGTTTTGAATCTCTTGTATTGTAGTGGAAAATGTGTTTGTTAGGTGGGCTAGAGATAAACCATGGTTGTTTTTTCTTGAAGATCTTATTTCCTTCTTGTTGGGTGGGACTTAGTAGATCCTTGTTGTGAATGGCCATGTAAAAAAAAAAAAGTTGTTGTAATCCTTGTGTGAGGGCAAGAATGGCGTATATGTTGTTGTTTCATGAAGTAAAGTGATGTGTGCAAAAATTTGAGGGATAGGGAGGAGAGTACCATGGTTTTGCTAGTCGATTTTGTTTTCTTGCAGGTTTTTCGAGATATCTTGTTTGGACCAGGCCAGGGCTATGAAATATTTGTAGTGTGTGTAAGGAGTGACGTGTTTCCAAGTTATAATAATAATAAATAAAAAAAAATGCTTATTGATGTATCTCTTTGATTGCAGCTGTAACTTGTAGGAAGAGTATTGTTCTTATTTATTTATGTTAATATTTTAAAAAAAATTGTTGTGATTTTGCCTAAGGAAATCTGCGCATGACATTTAGATCAATTACAATGTAGTATTTTTTCTATTTCATTATAAATTTGATTTTTTGTATAGTCTAAATGCATATTTTGTGAATTTTAAAATTGAGAAAAATGTTTTATGGTTATTTGATTGGCCAAAACAATTTGACCCTTAACCACAGATTTTAGAATATTAAAAAATTTACCGACATACATACATATTGATAGATAAGTGGTATTTTGTATTAATGTAAAAGTATAATTACATAGAAAGTGACATCAACTTGTTATTGCATCATGCTTCAAAAATCCTATAATCGAGTGGGTAGACTAAACTATTATGATATTGCTATCACGATTCAACCGTGTAGTTTTTTGAGTCAAACTCGTTGACACATGTTTCATGAGTAGTTGTTAACATGAACCCATCTCTCATGATAATGAATGAAACACTTAGCACTCATTAGATTTAGGTGATGCTCACAAAGGTGAAGCATTAGGACTTCTCACAAGGTCACCCATCCCAATACTACTCCATCTCGAGCACGCTTAACTAAAAAGTTTCCTCCATGATCAAATCCACTATGCTTGCAACCCCATTTCCAAAACCTTCAACAAGTATTGTTCCTTATGAACCATTCATTAGAAATCCCCTTAAGCTCATCAATTGATAAGTTGGAAATATTTTGCACAACAAGTAAAATTGTGATATTGCTATCAGGATTCAATTGTGTAGTTTTTTAGTCAAACTCATTGAACCATGTTTCATGAGTAGTGGTTAACACGAACCCATCCCTCATGAGAATGAATGGAACACTTGCACTCATTTCATCTAGGTGATTGTCACCGAGGTGAAGCACCAATACTTCCCAGGAGGTCACACATCGACCCAGTACTATTCCAGCTCGAGCGCGCTTAACTACGGAGTTTCATCCATGGTTAAACCCACTCGGCTTGCAACCACATTTGCAAAACCTTCAACAAGTGTTGGGTTACATTCATTCTCATGAGCTATGGGTTTGTGTTAACCACTACTCATGAAACATGGGTCAATGAGTTTGACTAAAAAAACTACACAGTTGAATCCTGATAGGAATATCACAATTTGACTTGCTATGGAAAATATCTCACTAGTAGAATTTAGCAAATAAATCACTACGTGACAAAAAAACTTAGTTCCCTGACTAAAAATGCCTAAATTCTTCTAACTTTTTGTAATTCACAAGTATAAATGACTAATTTGGTCATCAGGTAAAATCACAACTAAATAATTGGTCACACAAATAAAAATAACTTAATAAATTAATATTACTCCTTTATTCTTTTTTTTTTCAAATTTGGTCATAATCCATAGAGCTTAAGTGCCCCTCATGGGAGCCCTACCTAAGAGGCCCATTTGGTTTCCCAAGTTGCTTGGTGCACTAAAAATACCTATTACATGGAAGACATTGCCTCTCGGTGCAGTCTTAAGGCCTTCACATAATTTACATTCTATAACTTTTATTACTCATTATGTTAATGAATTATTAATATTTTTAACTATGATTTGAAGCCAATTTTATTTCCATGTTGTGTTAGCATGTCAAGTGTATCAAAGAGCAATTATGGTAATTTTCATTAATAAAATATGATTTAAACAATCCAGTTGCATTTTGAGGGCTATCTTGTAAACACTTAAATTTCAAAAGGTCAATTAATTATTTCTAGAAGTAATTAGATTCACTTTACATGGATTGTAGAAA
Source organism: Thuja plicata (assembly GCA_018584345.1). NCBI lineage: Eukaryota > Viridiplantae > Streptophyta > Pinopsida > Cupressales > Cupressaceae > Thuja > Thuja plicata. The sequence goes on from MU226673.1 coordinate 1,376,093, forward strand.
CGTAATGGTCGAGTGTACTGAAAACAAATATATTTCCCTTAAAAATGAATTTTTCCCTAAAAATGAAGATTCATCCCTAAAAATGAAGATTGTTTCACTTTTATCTTCGCTTGTTGATATACTCGACCATCTTAATGGTGTGAAATATAAATAACAATGATCACTTTTGGTATGCAAAGAGTTTCTCTTTCAAGATTTTGGTATGTGAAAAGTTTCTCTTTAATTTTGCCAAGTCTTCTTAACTACAAGCCTAGCTCAAGTCAAATAAGGGTTAAGGAGGTGAAACAAACCCTAGCTTCATGTCGTATATGTTTCTTATTTTCTATTTTTAGGTAAAAATAGCCTAAAATAGTCCCCTTGGTGTCATGCCAAGTTTAGAAGATTTGAATTATTGAAGTGAGGGTTAAAAAAAATATTTTAAATGAAAAAAAAAGATGGAAGAAACCTTTTGTTTTAAGGGGAAAATAAGCTTTTGAGAGTTTATTTATTAAAAAAAGGTCAAAAAGTGCATCTTCATGTTTGGATGGATTTTTTTTTGTATATGCTTCCTTCTTCAATACTTTTCAAGCCTAAGTAGGCTCTAACTCGCTTGTGTTGGTTTTAACTATTGGTAAGGATGATTAGATTTAGTGAAAATACTCTAGCTTATCTTAGCTTACCTGAGCCTTGCTTTGAAGTCTCAACCCAAGAAAAAATGGTTGCATTTCTTTCTAAAACTGCAGTGTTTAATAGTAAGAACAACATTGATCTAAATAAAACAATAGTTCTCATAGATAACCACATTTTATTAAGCATGGACAACAACTCTAATGATACAAAGCATAGATCTAAAGAGAATAAACATTCTATAAGGTGAAAAATTCTATAAGGTGAAAATAGTAGTTTTAAGAAGCAAAAAAGGTAGTAATCCATGTAAAAGACCAAGGCTTCTCTTTGTTTTGGAGCGTATTATTGAAGAAAGAATATAGTTCTTTACAAGAAGAATAGAAAATTCTTAAAGAGAAGCATCAATCACTAGGAAGGATTGGTGATGAACAAAAAGAGGTAAGGTTTTGCATGAAACATAAACCCAAATGTAGAGTCCTCTCTTCTTTTATTGTTCAGTTCATTTTGTTTGCCTTTAAGGTGGAGATTTTAATGTCTTAAAAATGCATTCATTACCATGTTAACTTGTTTAAGAATGAAAAAATAGGGAAATTTCTTCGTACTTTTCTCTTAGACGCATTTGGAGTCATATTTCAGTTTGTTGTGACAGATTTTTCCTCCGTTCTTGAAATACGAGGTGATGTTATAAGTTAAAGATCTGCTTGTATAAAAATAGTAAGAGCGAAAAATATATACAAATAGTGATTTGTTCAACCTCAAAGAAATATTTTGTTCAAGGTAAAATCTGTGATGAACATGGGATAAAAACAACGTTACAAATTAGGAATGTAAGGGTACAAGAAATAAAGAAACTGTTAAAACGATAGTACTCAATGTATGGATAACAATGATCATAGTGTTTGCAAAGTGAAGATCATTATTGAAAATTAAAAAAGTGGTAGAAAAGGAGAACTGTAACAGGCAGGTCAATGATATCAAGGGTCTGTGAGTTTCATTTGATCAGCAAAAGGGAAAAAAGGAAACAATGATCATGATGAGCATAGACAAGGTGTTCAAGAAATAGCCACAATAGAGATAAAAACTATCAATAGAAGAACTAGAGACCATTAAAGATATAATAGATATAATAGAGCATGATGGCATTGTTTCAATACAAAGTCAAAATGATGAAGAACATGCAGGGTTATGATTTTAAATAAGATGACACTCTTACAATGTATTGTTGTTCCAAGGATTAGAGGAATACAATATGCAAGGGCATAGGGTGTGAGGTAAATAGTCCTCATGAAATGTTAAAATAGTGACAACAAGAGATCATAACATAAATTATAAGCTTTGGGGTTCGCAAAGACAATTGAATCAAACAACAAGTCAATGCAATAGTAAAGAGAGCCTCATTGTTTTTCCTTCAAATTCCTTCCCAATGTCGTATAATGAAGATACAGTGTTGTTATAAAATACAATATGATAGACACTTAAATGTTAGTCAGTATTGAAGTATATGAAAGGCCAAAGATGTAGGAAAATGCCAAATAGAAATTTCAAGAAGAGGTGTGTGAATGCATGTCAAATAGAGACGGGGATAAATTTTAAGAAAAAATAAATGCTTGTAAGATAGTGATGTCACTATTGAAAGTTGTGCCAAACCATGCAAAATAGTGGGGAAAATTGAGGAATGCACTAGTAAAGACAATGCAATAGTGTTAGAACAATGAGAAGAGAATAAAAAAAGGGTGATCAAATTGCAATGCCAATAACAATCATAATCTAGTGATATAAATATAAGATACAGTAATTTTCACTATAAAATAGTGTTAAAAATGTTTTAATGCAAAGATGCTCATGGGAAAAAGTAATACAAGTGAGGTATAGTAGCAGTGAGCAAGAAATCATGGAGGACAGAAATATTTAAAATAATGGTTGTGTTAGAATTCTTAGGTACTGAGAGGGGGGTGAATCTGTACAAACAGGTAATGAACAAATTCAACCACCAACCTGAATAGCAGCCATATAAATTTCCAAACCAAAAAGCATATAACTGATGTAAGCAAAAGAAGAAAACCATATCAAGAATCCACAAACTCATCACACATGACACAAATTTTTTATCGTGGAAACCCTTGGTTAGAGGGAGAAAACCATGGTGGGGATGACACCCATAAGCCCACTACTATAGTAAAGGATTTTTCCCTGTTAGGAGCTACAAATATCCTTTTTTAAGGGTTCACCCTATTAGGAGTGACTAGTACACATCTAGGAGTACAATTAGATGAGTTATATTATTGGAAATATTGTTTGGAAAGTTACAATGGAAACAATTATTGTTTTGTCATTGATGTCAAACCTTAACTGGTGAGACTATTGCTATCTGTTTGAGTACCATATCTATTGATTGATGGAGGAGATTTAATAAGAAGACCAAGAAGAATGGTTGAGTTATGAGGAATCACAAAGGGTACTTTATCAGTTGGCGCATTGGCAAAGTGATATGTTGTTTATCTTTCACTGATAGTTTACTGTGAACAGTTAATGCTGAGCAAATTTTGTGTCGGCCGAGCACCAGTGTGTGCCGAGCATATTTTCCTGTATGTGTTGAGCGTCAGTAAATTGCCAAGCAAGTTTTGTGTCGGCTGAGCAGTAGTATTTTGATGATTGATGAGATTTAAGATCTCTAGTCGACATAGTTGATTTTATTGGGATATGTAAAGTTAATTAAGGATAAGCACGTTTGATCTACACTATGTAAATGCATGGGAAACCGTAATTAATGCATGGATCAAAGATTTAATTGGTGATTGTATTGGAGAAATAAATTAAATGTAATGATGGAAAGATCCATTGGATCTGAACTAACCTAAGATCTACGATCTTGATTAAGCGACAAAAGATGTATCTGACCTAAATGGAGAGGTATATGATAACCTCAAGGGGTTATTCATGAAAATAGTGAAGGCAGCTGTGTATGTAGATTATGAAAGAGGATTGCATGGTTAATTGACTGATTGGCAAGATCTAAGCAAAGAAGGCTAAGAAGAGAAGCAGAGAGAGATTGATTGACGAGTTCCCAAGCAGATCTGGAGTTTGAGATGAGAATGGAGGCCACTCGGTGAATTAGCATTAGAGCTTAATTGGATCTGGATTACAAAGTAAGTTGTATGAATCAGATCAAACCTGTTGATTACTTTCTAACCATTGTATCAGTTGAAATCCTTTAACCAGGTTGACCTAACAGTCATTGTATAAATCCTTTGAGCAAGGTGACATTCAGATTGGAATGTTCTAAGTCCTCTAACAAGGCCACTCCTGACAGAGTGTTTAAATCCTTTAACTAGGTCACATTTAGCAATGTGTTTTGTAACCTTTAATAGGGTTGGCTCTTAACAGGGCATCACTTCAGAAGAGTGAGAACTTGATAGCATGTTATTGGTGGTTTTTCCCAAATTGGGTTTCCACGTTAAATACTGGTGTCAACTTGTGTGAATTTTATATTGTGTTTTACTGTTAAGTTTCCGCAAGCTTATTTCATCTAAATAGTAAATTGCATACTTGTATTGTTGACTTATTCTATCACTGCTGAGCAGATCTGAGTTGTTAATTTTGGTATAAATTTTTAATGGGAACATCTAGAACTGTGGATAATTGATTCACCCCCCCTCTCAGTTATTCTAAATTCATTCTAACAATTGGTATTAGAGCTTTGGTCTCTTGAAAAAGTTTGAAGGTACTTGGAGAAAAAGATCAAGATGTATAAAAGGGAGGTACTGAAGTTGAACAAGGACAACTTTCCAGCATGGCAAAGTTTGACGAAATTTCATTTGGTTGGTGTTGGTGATTCTGCTAAACGTCTTGTTGATCAAGAATATGTAGCCCCTGCAGGAGCTCTCAATGCTGCACAGTTAAGAGAAAAGAAAGAACATAATCAAGCAATGTTGGAGATTGCATCATCCTTGAACTATCATGAGTTTTAAGACATAAAGGACTATACAAGCACAAATAAAATGTGGGATACTCTTGAAACCATCTATGGAGGTGACACAAATGTGCTAAGAGACAAATCTGAAAGCTTGAGAGGTAAGTTTGATGAAATGAAAATTTAAGAAGGAGAAAATATAGTTTCATATTATGGTAGGATATAGGAAGTTGTAAATGCTATTAGAGGAGCTAAAGGAACCATTGATGATAACACCATCATGAGCAAGGTATTGAGAACACTTCTTCCTATTTATGTTATTAGAGTATTGGAAATTCAAGAATTGAGATGTACTCCTAACAACAATTTGACTTTGGAAAGTTTGGTAGGCAGACTTACTACATTTGAGATGCCAAATTTTGATAACTATACTCCACAAGCCATTGAATATGTATTTAAGTCTCAGATGGTCCTCGACAAGTCAAACAAAGGAAAGAAATGTGTGGATAGTGACAGCGACACTTCTGATGATGATCTAGAAGAACTTGAGGCACTTATGGCAAGAAGACTATCAAGAGGAAAAGGAAAATTCAAAGGTAAACTTCCTATTATTTGTTTTTCATGTAACAAAGTTGGTCATATTGCTGCAAGATGTCCTGATAAGAATGACAAAGATGAGAGAAGAGACAACAAGTATAAAGACAAAAAGGATGACCAAGACTTCAAGAAGTACAAGGATTACAAAGACAAAGGTAAGGAGTCCTGCTATATAGCTTAAGAAACTCCTGACAATGATTCTAACAAATCTGATGAAAATGATATAGAAGTTGTGTATGTTGCAATGAAAGATGATTCTGATGATGATGACGAGAAAACTGCACTAATTTCTTATATGAGTAAAGGTGATCATTGGATTATTGATAGTGGTTTTTCACATCACATGACCGGTGATAAAGATAAATTTGAAACCTTAGATCAGTGTAAAGGTGGTTATGTTATATTTGGAAATAATACACCATGTCATGTTAAAGGGAAAGGATCAATTCAATTGACTGACAAAATCAGATGTGATGATGTATATTGGGTTGATGATCTTAAGTATAACCTATTGAGTGTTTCACAGCTAAATACTTCTGGTTACAGAGTTGAATTCCATCACAGGAAAAAAAAGATCTATGATGCTAATGGAGAATTAGTTGGAGGTGGTGAGAAAACAAAAGGTAACTTGTTCTATCTGGATTTAGCTAATGAGACATGCTTGTTTGCACAATATAATGATGTTTGGTTATGGCATAAAAGGTTGTGTCATGTAAAATTTGATAACTTGGTAAGCATAAGAAAATTAAAAAAGGTTAGAGGGCTGCCTAAGTTAAAGAAACCTGAAAATGCAATGTGCAAGTAATGTCAACTAGGAAAGATGACTAAATCTAGTTTCAAAAGAAAAACTCATACTTCTTAGAACTGGCTTATACTGACCTTTGTGGACCTATTGGTGAGAAAATTTATTGTGGAGACAAATATTTTATCTTATTTGTTGATGATTACTCTAGAATGATGATTGTTATGTTTCTTAAGGAAAAACCTAATGCATTCTAGTTGTTTAAGTGGTACTTGGCAAAAGTTGAAAAGGAGACAGGTAAAAGTCTGAAATGTTTGAGATCTGACAGAGGAGGCGAGTTTATTTCTAATGAGTTTAACAAGTTTTCCAATGAAAGAGGGATAAAGAGACAAATGTCCACTCCTATAACTCCACCTCAAAATGGTATAACTGAAAGAAGAAATAGATCTATCATGGATTGTTCCAGAAAACTAATGATGGAGAAAAATGTTGCACAGAAATATTGGAGAGAAGCTGTAAGTATAGCAATTTATACCTTGAACAGAGTACAAGTCAAGAAAGGTAAAAATACTACACCTTATGAGCTATGGTATGGATATGCACCTAGTGTAAGCTACTTTAAAGTTTTTGGAAGTAGTTGTTTCATACTGAAGGATAAAAGAAATGAAAAACTTGATGCTAAAGGTGAGGAAGGCATATTTCTTGGATATTCAACTAAGAGAAAGGTATATAAGTGTTTGAATTCTAACACTAACAAAATTGTGGAAAGTGCAAATGTTAGAGTTGATGAAAATGCAGAAATAAATGAAGAAGAAAGCATGAATAAGCCTGAGAGTTACAAATCATTCACCTATCCTGATGAGGTAGATTCTAATGAATTACCTGAAATTGAAACTGAAGTTGTTGAGCAACAATCTGCACCTGCCGAGTCATGGAATGAAATTGTCAAGCAATAGGAGGTGACTACCGAGCTATCTGATGGAGATGTTGAGTCACAGTTTCAACCTGAATTAAACATGAATGATCAATCTGAAGCATAGAAAGAATAGGTACTTTGGAAAAATATGTAAGAAGACACCATAAACCTAATCAAATCATAGGAGAAAAAGATTCTGCAGTCATGACAAGAGGCAAATTGAGAGAAGATACCTGCTTATTATGTGATTTTGAGCCTAAAAAAGTAAAAGATGCTTTAGACAATGAAGGCTGGATGCAATCCATGAACGAAGAGATTGAATAGATTGAAAAGAACAATACTTGGACACTTGTACCTAGGCTGAATGATAAAAATGTAATTGGTACTAAGTGGGTATTCATAAACAAGCTGAATGAACATGGACAGGTAACAAGAAACAAAGCTAGATTGGTATGCAAGGGTTATACACAAGAGGAAGGAATTGATTATGGAGAAACATTCACCCCATTTGCAAGATTGGAAGGTGTCAGTGTAGGAACTGATAAGAACAGTACTGAATCCCAGAAGCAGCTGCATGCAAGAAAACCTATTACAAGAACGAAGCAAGGAAGCAAAAAACAGAAGCAAGGGTTTGGAAAATCTCAGCGGAGTGAGAGCAAAATCATATTTCCTAAAAAAGTAAATACAATAATTATAAAAGTGGCATATAAGGTGAGAAACCCTAAAGCCAGAGAAAGCTAAGTTTGTGCATTTAATAATTAATAAACATATTAATTATTATGCACCTACAAATGACAAGCTTAAGTGAATAGAATAATAGTTAGCTTTAATAATTAAACCGAAGTGATTTAATTATAAAGGCAAATGTAATATTACTCTAACACCCCCCTTAAGTGAAGCTTGGGAGGAAACTAACCTAGCATAGCTATGAAAGAAAAAGAAATGGGTCCCGGCAACAAGGCCTGATCAGGTACCCAACTACAAAGAAATCTTTATAAACTGGGGAAATAGAGAAAAACCAGTGGGAAAAACTCTACCCCAAAAAGAGATACAACAACATGCTGAAAAAAACATGAAGGAAGGAAGGCCTCAACAAGACCCCCCAAGGAAAACTTCCCTCACCCCAAGCATAGAACGCAACTGAAGATAGCACAGAGATGCAAAGGGTTTGGTGAAGATGTCAGCAACCTGCGCGTTAGTGGGAATGTACTCCAAAGAGAGAACACCATCCTGAATCTGCCAATGGATGAAATGCATATGAAGATCAATGTGTTTAGTGTGCTAATGCTCCACCGGTTTGCAGGAAATGTGAATAGCACTCTGATTATCGCACCACAAAATAGTGGGACGATCAGGAGGAAATCCAAACTCAGTCATCAACTGCCGAAGCCATAAAATCTCCTGACTAGCATGCATTGCCGCTCTGTACTCAGCCTCTGTAGATGAAAGTGCTCAAGCATTCTACTTCTTGCATGACCATGTGATAGGACCAGAGCCAAGACAAAAGAGTAAGCCAGAAGTAGACTTCTGATCATCAACATCACAAACCCAATCTGAGTCAGTGTAGCCAACAATGTGAGGAGCCCCTAATGTGTAGTGAATGCCATACATACGTGTGCCCTAAATGTATCTCAAAATACGCTTGGAAGCTTTCCAATGACTCTCATGAGGCTCATGTGAGAAATGAGAGACTAGACCAACTGCAAAGGAGAGATCAAGATGAGTGTGTGTCAGGTATAACAGATTGCCAACCAACTGCCGATACAATGTAGCATCCGCTGAAGGCGAAGTGCAAGAGGTAGACAAAGTAACACCCGACTGAAAAGGTGTGGGAGTAGGCTTGCAATCAAGCATATCAAAGCGCTGAAGCATGTCAAGAGCATACTTCTACTAGTAAACAAAGATCCCACTAGGTGACTGAACAATCTGCAGACCTAGAAAGAAGGGTAATAGACCAAGGTCTATCATCTCAAACTGCTCCATCAATGTGCGCTGAACATCTTGAATCATAGAAGATGAGCTACATGTGTTGAGAAGGTCATCGACATATAGCACAAGGATCAAAACCTCATCCTCAAGACATTGAATGTAGACTATAGGATCGAAATGACAGCGTGTGAATCCTGTAGAAAGCAGAAAGGAGTCCATCTTCTCATACCAAGTCCGAGGGGCCTGTTTGAGACCATACAAAGAATGCCAAAGTCTGCAAACCAAGGAGGAATCCTGCACAAATCCCTAAGGTTTCTCCATGTAAATCTCCTCACTAAGATCACCATGCAAGAAAGCACTCTTCACATCCATCTAAAAAATGGGCCATCCCTGAGAAGCTGTGAGGGATAAGACAAGGCGAATAGAGTTCATCTTGGCGACAGGGGAAAATGTCTCAGTATAATCAATACCCTCAACCTGTGATAAACCCTTCGCAATAAGATGTGCCTTGTACTTATCAATAGAACCATCAGCAACAAACTTAGTACGATACAACCACTTGCATCGCACTAACTTTCTTCCCTTAGGAAGAGAACAAAGATCCCAAGTATGATTCTTCATCAAAGAAGAATACTCCTCCTCCATAGCACTGTCCCACTTAGTATGTCATGTTGCTGCCCCAAATGTCTAAGGGTCACCACAAATAGCATGACTCAGAAGACTAGAACTTGCAGTATGAGACCAGGTGCGATGGGAGGTGGAAGGGTCACCAGCGAGAGATCCTATAGCATCAACTATAACACGAGCCCATCTAGGCATCTATGGAGGATCCCGTGGTGTAGGTAAATGGGGATCACCAAGATCATCATCCTCATCATACTGAAACAAAGCTGGAAGAGATGAGGGAGTAGTGGTAAGTGAAGTAGACTCTGGAAGCAGGGTATCTACTACAGGAAGGTGCTCATCAAACTGGACATCCCGTCGAAATAGGACCTCTCTAGAATCAGGGTCAAACAACCTGTATGCCTTAACATCCTCACAGTAGCCAACAAAAATGAAGTGTTGGCTCTTCCACTCCATTGCTCTCCTCTGAGTGTCAGGCACAAATGCCCATGCTTCACTACCAAAAACTCAGAATGAAGATACATCAGGCTTGACATGAGACCAAGCCTCCTCAGGAGTCATATGTCAAACTTCCTTATGAGGCATTCGATTCTGAATATAGTTGGCACAATTGATTGCCTCTGCCCAAAAAGATGAATCCATGGACCTGGACTGTATCATACAATTAGCCATCTCCCGAAGTGTTATGTTCTTTCTCTCTGCCACACCATTCTGCTGAGGGGTGTAGGGCACTAAAAACTGATGTTGAAGACCATGTTCAGAGCAAAAATCCATGAAAGATTGGTTCACATACTCCCCCCCATTTTCTGTGTGTAGCCGCTGAATAGAAAGACCAAACTGCTTCTCCACAAATGTCTTAAAGACTCAAAATGAATCAAAGACATCAGACTTGTACTTCAAAAAGTACACCCATGTGCGCCTGGAGAAGTCATCAATAAATGTGAGCACATATCTGGCACCAAAAAAAGGAGTAGAAAATGACATGAGGTCACTATGAATCAACTCCAATGGTGCCAAACCATGAGTAGCTCATCCCTGAGGAAAAGGATCCCTATGTTGTTTGCCAAGAACACAACCCTGACAAACCCCATCAGTGCAAGTAATCTATGGAAGCCCAAGAACAAGTGCCTATGTGCTCATCTGTTGAAGATATCTGTAGTTGACATGGCCCAAATGCTCATGCCAAAGTCTGCTCACTGAATCTGCATGTGCTATAAGACAGGAACCTGTGCCAGCAGAAGACTCAAATCCATAAAATCTATATAGTCAGGATGTAGTGTCAACACTCCCAGTATCCACAATCATCTCAGAATCATGTAAGTCCTGAATAACCACATCATGTGGTGAGAACTCAACTATCTTACCAGAGCCATAGTGGCAAATCTGATAGATAGACAGAAGGTTCGTCGAAATGTCAGGGACAAAGAGAACATCCTGAAGAGAACCCCCAACTAATGAAATAGAACCAGAACCCAAAACAGAAAGATGAGATGAGTTCCCAACAGCAATTTGTGAAGTAGCACAAGGAGAAAGAGAGGTGACCAATTGCTGAGTGTGAGTCATGTGGTGAGAAGCACCAAAATAAAGAATCTAGGTGGGCCTAGAAGTCATATCTCGTGCAGTAAGAGCATGACCTTTCCTTGCAGGGGAGGATGTGGACTGAGGAGCTAAAATGTGATGCTCCTGCATGGCTTCCTCTAAAGCCTCCAAATGTTTCCAACACCTAGAAATGGGATGTCCATCCTTTCCACAAAAGCTACAGGTCTCAACGAATTTCTTCTTAGTCTTGGAGGTAGACTCAGTAGACTTCAAAGAAGATTTACCCTTTGAAGGGTTAGCTAGAGGTTTTGAATCATGTTTCTATGCAGGTTTGGAGGAAGACTCATTGCCTGCAAAATCTTTCTTTGGTTTACCTTTCTGTTTTGGTTTCCCCTGTGAAGACTGAGCAACCAATACTTGGCTAGGAGAGCTAGAAGCATCCATCTATTGGATCTTTGGTTGTTCCCATGTCAACCAATCATAGAATGTCTCAAAAGAAGGCATGGTGTGTTTAGCACCCAAAGAATCCATGGTGGAGTAGAAAGTGGAAGAGAAGATCTGATACTGTCCTCACAAATTTGAGAGTATCAAGAAGATACACTCATCATCTGTCTTGGTTTTCCCACATCCCTACAAAACTGAGCGCAGAGATTTGAACTTCATCAAGAAGTCCTCAATGGTGGGAAAGCTAGAAGGTGTCAAAGTAGTTAGCTCTGCATCAAGCTGTAGTGCCCAAAACTCATTTACAGTGCTAAAAAAATCTGAAAACTTGCCCCAAATGGCCCTAGGATTGGTCAAACCATCCAGGTGAAAGAGGAGACTGTCAGAAATGTTCAGTGCAATCAAGCTCATGGCTTCATCCATCTTATTCCTGTGCTGAAGAACCTCAAAAGGATGCTGCAGGACAGGTTTATTTTCATCTAGGCATGACCATAAGCCACGTGACATGAGTAGCCTGGTCATGTGTGCTTTCTAAGTGTGGTAATTGTGCGGTGTCAGTCGGGCCACAGAGGGGTCCGACATTAAGAGAAGAAAAAGATGGAAGTGGAAGGGTCATTTTCTAAAAGTAAATGACAAAAATCAAAAGCACCCCCCCACAATGTATGATTCTAACCCCTGTACAGCAAATAAGCAATTACTGAAAGCATGAAAAACTAGGAAAAAAACCTGAACACCAAATGCAGAGAGAGAGGAAAACAAAGCCTCTACTTCAACATCAAAATATGGTGCTCAAATGGATGAATCAGTGAACAAGACTAGCATCATTGTGTCCAGCTCAGAAACACCTTTCTGATGATATTTTATTTTCCAAAAATGGACACCGTATGCCCAAGATATGGCCAAAAAGGCACAGGTACCCCCAAAATGCAAGCTCACTGGAAAAACACAGTCCCGACAAAAAATTTGACGTTCAAACGCCCATCACCAGTCTGCGAAGTTAAATTTGATGATCGTTAAGGTTGTCGTCGAAAAAATTTCCAATTGCCGGGAAAAACTAGAAACTGTCGAAAAAGTTTGAAAACCTGTCGAAAAATATTTTTTGGCCGCTGACGTCATTGATGACGTCAGCCTTGCGCAGGAGGTGGCTGGCCGGTGGCACTACGGTGGCTCTGGTGCGGAGCACCACCGGTTGTGCTATAGCAGGTGGGCCGGGCGCGGGCTGGTGAAGGCAGCGGCGGGGTGGCGTGATGGCGGCACGCCCCAGTTGCGTAAAAAAATTGTGTTTTTTAAATTTTTTTTAGTTTTCATCTCGAAAACCATGTCCGTACAGCCCTAGAAGGCCAAATTTTTTTTTCCAGATGCTCTGGTGTCCAAATCGAATGTGTTTTATATGAATCCTAGGGTTTTTGGGCCTTTCAGACTCAACCGTGAGGTCGGTTTTGGTCCAAAATGCTTCAAAAAATAGAGACCCTCCAGAACCAATAAACAATGTCAAAAACCAATCTAACAGCTTCAAACCCTCAGGATGTGAAGAGCTTGCTTCAATAGAGCTCGAACAAGCTGCAGCAGCAAATCTCTGATACCATGTAGGAACTAATAAGAATAGTACCGAATCCCAGAAGCAGCTGCATGCAAGAAAACTTGTTACAAGAACGAAGCAAGGAAGCAAAAAATAGAAGCAAGGGTTTGGAAAATCTCAGCGGAGTGAGAGCAAAATCATATTTCCCAAAAAAGGAAATACAATAATTACAAAAGCGGCATATAAGGTGAGAAACCCTAAAGCCGGAGAAAGCTAGGTTTGTGCATTTAATAATTAATAAACATATTAATTATTATGCACCTAAAAATGACAAGCTTAAGTGAATAGAATAATAGTTAGCTTTAATAATTAAACCGAAGTGATTTAATTATAAAGGCAAATGTACTATTACTCTAACAGTCAGAACCTTACTTGCATATGCAACCTACAAAGGATTTAAAGTCTATCAAATGGATGTGAAGTTAGCATTTCTAAATGGAATATTAGAAGAAGTCTATATTGAACAAGCTAATGGATTTATAGACCCAAGAAAAAGGAATATGGTTTGGAAGCTACACAAAGAACTATATGGACTGAAGCAAGCACCCAGAGCATGGTATGAAAGATTGCACAACTATCTGATGAAGAGTGGATTTGCAAGAACAGTTGACAACATCAATCTGTATTTGAAGACAAAGCAAAGTAAAGGTACTTTATTAGCTGAAATTTTTGTTGATGACATTATCTTTTGTGGACAAGATATGTTATGCCAAGCATTTGCAAAGGAGATGTAAACTGAATTTGAGATGTCTATGTTTGGTGAGATAAAAAAATTTGTTGGTTTACAAATATATCAGATGAAGAATGGTATCTATATTACTCAATCAAAATATGTCAAAGAGATACTAATTTTTTTTGGAATGGAAGATTCAAAACCAGTGAGTACACCCATGGCTACTAGATAGAAGTTAACCAAAAATGATGAGACAAAAGAAGTAAATCAAACACTGTATAGATCAATGATTGGAAAGTTGCAATATGTTGTACACAGTAGACCTGATATTACATTGGTTGTTGGTATTGTTGCTAGATTTTCTGCCAATCCCAAAGAAACTCATATGATGGTAGTAAAAAGGAATCTGAGATATTTGAAAGGAACAGATGACTATGGTCTATATTACAAAAGGAATGAGAAATTTGAACTAAGAGTTTATACTGATTCTGATTGGGCTGGAAATGTAGTTGACAAAAAAAGCACCACAGGAGGAGTATTTATTTTGGGAAAAAGATTTGTTTCATGGACAAGCAAGAAACATAATTGCACCTCACAATCTATAACTAAAGCTGAGTATGTGGCAGCAACAGTTAATCGCTCTAATATTGCATGGTTGAAGATACTACTGAAAGGTATGAAAGAAGAGATCACAGAACCAGTTATCATATATTGTGATAACATGAGTGCCATTAATATTTTAATGAACCCTGTAATGCACTCTAAGACAAAGCATATAGCTATCAAGTATCATTACTTGAGGGAGCTAGTTCAAAAGAATGAAGAAAGACTGGAATATGTGAACACTAAGGAATAGTTAGCAGACATATTTACAAAGGCACTACCCAAGGATGCTCATGAGTATCTGTGAAGTAAATTGGGGGTGATTCCCCTAACTGAAGCTAATTAGTTTAGAATGGTCTTGTTGCATCAAATATTATAATTCAGCATATTTTTCATATTTATGCACAAGCAGTCACACTTTAGGATGCTGCCTAAAGTTGTGAAAAGACAGACAAGGACAGAGAAATTATATCATTCATAAGAAAGATGACAGGAACAACATGATACCGAGTTTAGAATAGAAGAATCTGCATGATGAAGATGTCAACGTCTTTGGCATTTTTGTCAAAGAGGGAGAAGTTTACTGAAAGAGGAGAATTATACTGAGAAAGATACAGAGAAAGTTTACTACTGAGAATTAAAAGGAGATTGATGAACAAAAATAGAAAGATATCAGTGTGATTATAGACATAGAGGGAGTAATGTTTTACAAATGAGAATCAGAATGAAGCTAAAGACATTAATGAAATTTTGTTCATACAAGGAACACAAGCACTTTTTGGATTGTATGGTAACTATGTTTTTAATATTATTGTTTTATTATTTTGTGTTGCCATCAATGCCAAAGAGGGAGATTGTTGGAAATATTGCTTGGAAAGCTACAATGGAAACAATTATTGTTTTTTCATTGATGTCAAACCTTAACTGGTGAGACTATTTCTATTTGTTTGAGTACCATATCTATTGATTGATGGAGGATATTTAACAAGAAGACCAAGAAGAATGGTTGAGTTATGAGGAATTACAAAGGGTACTTTATCAATTGGTGCATTGGAAAAGTGATATGTTGTTTAGCTTTCACTGACAGTTTACTGAGAATAGTTTATGCTGAGAAAATTTTGTGTCGGTCGAGCACCAGTGTGTGTCGAGCGTCAGTAAATTGCCGAGCAAGTTTTGTGTCGGCCGAGTAGCAGTATTTTGATGATTGATGAGATTTAAGATCTGTGACCAACATAGTTGATTTTATTGGGATATGTAAAGTTAATTAAGGTTAAGCACGTTTGATCTACACTATGTAAATGCACGGGAAACTGTAATTAATGCATGGATCAAATATTTAATTGGTGCTTGTATTAGAGAAATAAATTTAATGTAATGATGGAAAGATTCGTTGGATCTTACCTAACCTAAGATCTATGATCTTGATCAAGCGGAAAAAGATGTATCTGACCTAAATGGAGAGGTATATGATAACCTCAAGGGGTTATTCATGAAAATAGTGAAGTAGCTGTGTATGCAGAGTATGCAAGAGGATTGCATGGTTAATTGACTAATTTGAAAGATCTAAGCAAAGAAGGCTGAGAAGAGAAGCAAAGAGATATTGCTTGATAATTTCCCAAGTAGATCTGGAGTTTGAGATGAGAATGGAGGCCACTCAGTGAATTAGCATTAGAGCTTAATTGGATCTGGATTGCAAAGTAATTTGTATGAATCAGATCAAACCTGCTGATTACTTTCTAACCATTGTATTAGTTGAAATCCTTTAACTAGGTTGACCTAACAGTCATTTTATAAATCCTTTGAGCAAGGTGACATTCAGATTGGAATGTTCTAAGTCCTCTAACAAGGCCACTCCTGACAGAGTGTTTAAATCATTTAACTAGGTCACATTTAGTAATGTGTTTTGTAACCTTTACCAGGGTTGGCTCTTAATAGGGCATCACTTTACAAGAGTGAGAACTTAATAGCATGTTATTGGTGGTTTTTCCCAAATTGGGTTTCCACGTTAAATACTGGTGTCAAATTGTGTGAATATTTATATTGTGTTTTACTGTTAAGTTTCTGCAAGGTTATTTCATCTGAACAATAAACTGCATACTTGTATTGTTGACTTATTCTATCACTGTTGAGCAAATCTGAGTTGTTAAATTTGGTATAAAGTTTTAATGGGCACATCTAGACCTGTGGATAACTGATTCACCCCCCCCCCTCTCAATTATTCTAAATTCATTCTAACAGTTATGATCTACCTTGCTAGAGGATTTTAAACTCTTTCTATGAGTTCACCCGCTTAAGGGATTTACAATAAGGACATGTCAGGATTCACCCGGTTAAGGGATTTTTCTTGCTGCAACTAATAGGGAACAAAAAGATGAATGATCTAGATATAGAATTGCTTTCCTATCAGATCCAATATGTTCTCTATACTTTGTAACTGCTCACTTCTCTATCTCTATCAGATCTCTGATTGCAACCCTAAGTAAGACTGATTGAAATCACAAAACCCTAATCGCACCAACTAACAACAACAAACATTTCAATATGAGAAGTCCCAAATGTATACACAACTTGCACCAACATCATCCACACCAAAAATAAAATTCAAACACTTTCACGTGTAAGCACCATGCTCTGAAATGAAAATATCAATGTAAAACATGTTTTACCATGACCGCGTCGGTCCAAAATAAGATATGCAAGTTATATCTCCAAGGTAGTCAAACACGTTTTGACTTCTCCAATGCATCACCAAAAATCCACCTCATACAATTGCATCAATCCAAAAAATTCCAACTCATCACTCCCATAACCTCTATTCCACATCATCATATTATCAAATATCACCACACTTAATATACTGCTCACTGATATGGGATCTACCAATTTTTGCTCAAGAAGACAAGTGTTCTTACCCACTTCAATGTCTGAGGTATCCAAAGAATATCTTACTGATCAACCAAATGAGTTGTGTTCGGAACCACACTAAAATATGAACAAGTTGATAATATACCTGTAACCACTTCTCATTATTCTACTTCTACCAAGATCACCACCAAAGTTTTGTCCTCACTATCTACCAATTTACTTGACTTAGCCAATTTCCTGAATTACCGATCATGAATCCTTCTTACTAATTGTGCATTCACTTCACTGATTATATTACTTGAATATTATGACTTAGTTTCCATCAATGACAGCAAAACAAGTAAATTTCTATTACTACATCCAAAATGCATCACAATACCAAAAATCCCCCCTTTGGCATTGATGGCAAAGACATGTTGTCTTTACAAAATTGTGTATTCATAATATCCATACTAGATCAAAGAAAAGAATCTATGCACCAAATTATGACTCCACTTTGGTGTATATAGCATGACTAATGCTCCCTATGCACATTCTCCACCTTTGACAACAATGCCAAAGGCACAAAACTAAAATGTGTACAATAATACAAAACTTACTTACATCATGTCAAATATTA
>MU226673.1:1395406-1405782 GCA_018584345.1 Thuja plicata
TTCTCCTCCTCCTACTCCTTCTTCTTCTTCTACTCCTCCTCCTCCTCCTCCTCCTCCTCCTCCTCCTCCTTAGCTCTGCCAGTTTGTGATAACTCAACATTTTGTTCCTCAATGTTTTGCACTTGTATAGGGACATCAAGAACAACATCCCCAATTAATTCTTCTACTGAGAAAGTATCATCTAATTGAATAGGTTCATCATATGCTACCTGATCTTTCTCAACTTGCACTGCTACCTCCTTTATTTGTAATATCTTCTTTCATGCCTCAACAATCTTATTGTGTATTTTTTGTGCCCTTTATTCTTAAGTTCTTCTTGTGAGCTTCTATCATTATTTTGGCATCTTCAGAACATAGCTTAGGTTGCACTTGTATTATTTCTCTTTCCATGATTTCTTTGTCCAACTGCAAGTTTGTACTCCATCTAGCATCTATGAACTTATATAATTCATTTGGAATGCATGAATGAATCTCCAAAGGTGTTCTGCAAAATTTGTGAAAATGATACACAATGACATCCTCTAACTTCTTCTTGTCTTCATCACTACCCAAGCTATATCTTCTACCAACTGTGGCTAATCTACCAGTTTCCATAATACCTTTTGCAACATCATTAATAGTAGGGGCCTTCTTTGTCTTTCCACTTTGTTTCGGTTTTGAGGCCTCCTTGTCTGACTCAGTCCTTGTTTCTTCATCCTATGTAGTTTCCTTCTGATCATTCTTCTCCTCTATGGATTTTCTCTTCCTCTTGTAAATCTCCTTCACAGGAGGAGTACTTTTTCCTTTCTTCCTTATTGGTTACATCTTAGATTTAGCTTCCTTTGTTTCCAATTTTCTCTATTTTCTCTTCATCTTTGCTTATTTAGAAGGAATGTTTACTAATGGGTCTTATGTTTCATTTGTAGCAGTGCAAGAAGCACCTGCTTCATCACTGCCAAACTTCTTTTCTAGACTAGATAGCATTCTCCTTGATTTCCTCTCAATGACTAGTTTCTTTAGTTCCATTTGAATTTTAGAAAAGGCTTCTTCAAATGTGCCAAATCTTTGTGCTTTTTTATCTAAAGGTTTTGACAATAGTTCATCTGCATGAAGTCTTACTAAATCGCCCTCCACTTCATACCCCATAGGTGCAAGAAAATATATCCTAGGTTCAATTTCCTGTACAATGCATGTATCTATGTCTACTAGAAACAAATGTCATTTTTGTACTTTTCTACTATACTAGCTGGTATCCTTTCACATTTATGCAGCTTAGCTTAGAAATATTTGAAATATCCCCACATAACATTGGTAAAGTTTTCACCCAATTTCTTTATGAATTCACTTTTCTGAATAACTATCGGTTTTTCCTTTGACCATATAAATTTACCTCTACTGGGGAAGAAATTTTGGATATAGAAAAACATACATACCAGTAGGGCATCATACTTAAGTGATTTCTTCTTATCTTTCTTTATCCTCTCCATGTTTCCCATAAACTAACTCTTGATCATTTCGCATAGATCATACACTGAATCATCTTTGAGAATCTGATAGGCCGCATGGATACCATCATTAGACACACTATTAACACGACTTGACTGGTATACTCTATAACCTATCACCATGGATGTGAAGTGAACTTCCTTGTCTTCAATATGATCAATTTTCATTGCTATGTCATCTTGTCTAGATTAGGTTAGCTCAGCAACCAAATGTGTTTCCACCGTTCTCAATGTACATTCTACTCCTTGTGGTCGAAATCATGTAACCCTATGAATCATCACTTTGGAAATCTTGTGTGATATGTCCATCCATATAAACTGATCATGAAACCTTCTTAACACATAACGGATCCAATCAATATGGAATTCAGTGGGAATATCCACCGCATATGTTAAACCCTTTTCTTTTAGATGTTTATGCTCATCTTTCAACACACCATTGGTGCACATACCATTATACTCTTCCTTGATTGCTTCAACTCCCAGTTCTTCTATTTTGCAATGGATATAGAACTAAACATCTTTGATCAACATTGTTCCCAGAGGAATAGTGGATAGGGCACCTTTCATATCAATCTTGGTTGCTTTTATTGGATGGAGTTTGAACACTGGTCAAGGCTTCTCAGTAATGTTAACCAGAATAGGAGTATCGATGTTATTTTCCATTTGAATCAACTGCTAGAGCACATAAATCTAACAACAAACCAAACTAATAACTTGTAATACACCGGTTAGGGCTTCACAAAAAATTGATAACACTTTTTCTCAAAGATCACAACTCAAATGTAATTGTTGCACAATATGGCTCAAGATAGCTCTCTAATGCTTGAAAGAAACGGTGCAAAATGAAATCTCTTTTCCTCTATTTATAGTTTTATAAATAAACATTGCACACTTCAATGGTAGGAATAGTGTCATGTCACTAGTCAAAGCATATCCACCAGTTGGTACTCATCCAACAGTTATAACCAATATGAAATAGGTATACACCATGAAATCTCAGTGTGATCAACACAGAATCACTAACAACCTCAAAGTCTTTTGCAAAACCAAAATTATAGAAATTTATACCATAATGTGCATATAGATCTTATTGCTCTTGAATCTAGGGGATCTGTAAAGGATTTGTCTATTAGAGATCCCCTAAGCAAATAATATGCTCAGTTTGAAAAATAATCCTCTATACTAGAGGATGGTGAATTCCCTTTAGGTGACTTGACCTCTTCCTATTTCTCTTCTTTCTTCACCCAAGTATTATTCATCTCATGTCTGACTTCATCAACATTTACAATATTATTTCCTTTCCTATCCTCTGCTTGGTTAGGAGATCATTTCCTGAATCCACAATCTTTAGCAAGGTGACCAACCCTATGTCATTAGAAGCAAGTCATTACTAGTTGACCTCCAAGGTCCAACATTTCCTCTCTAATTTCTCATTCTGCAATTTACTGCAAGGTGGCCATAGTTACCACATACCGAGCATGTAACATTGAGTTGTCTTTCCCTTCCACTAGGGTTCACCTGTTTGACATGAGATCTAGGTGCATACACTCTTGACCTGCAATCTCCAGCTTTGTTTCCATATTTATTGCATGTAAAATACTATCCATCAAAATTACCACCACTGCTAGGTCTAGATCTACACTCATAAGTAGTATCACCATACTTATGACAATTATAGAAGCAACCATCAAAAGAATAAGGTCTATTCATCAATTTTCTCCTACACACATTTGCAGTATGACAAGGTTTTCCACAATTAAAGCAGATAGGTTTGTTAGGCTTCTTACCAGAATTGCTTGAATCTACCTTCAGATCTTTCTGTGGCCTTTTAGGTTCATATTTAGATGACTCACCAATTGACCATGACCACGTCAGCACAAAATAAGATCTACAAATTATATCTCCAAGTTAGGCAAAGTTTTTACTTCTCCAATGCATCACCAAAAATCCACCTCATACAATTGCATCAATCCCAGAAATGCCAACTTATCATTCCCATAACCTCTATTCCACATCATCATATTATAAAATATCATTGCACTTACTATATCGCTCACCGATCTGGGATCTACCAACAGTTTCTCAAGAACACAAGTGTTCTTAGCTGTCTCAATGTCTGAGGTATCCAAAAACTCTCTTGCCGATCAACCAAATTAGTTATGGTCGGAACCACATTGAAATATGAACAAGTTGATGTTGATGTTGTACTTGTGATTGCTTCTCATGATTTCACTTCTACCAAGATCACCACCAAAGTGTTGTCCTCACTATCTACCGATCTTCTAGACTTAGTCTATTTCTTACATTATTGATCATGAATTCTTCTTACTGATTGTGCCTTCACCTCACTAATTATATTACTTGATTTTTCTGACTTAGTTTCCATCCATGAAAACCAAACAAGTAACTCCCTATTACTACACCCAAAATGCATCACAGTGCCAATAGGTTTCCTTTATAAGGTAAAGGTAATGTGTCAAAGCACTAAAGGATTAGAAAAATGTCACAATGATATGAGGAGCATATCAAAAAGCATCAATGACTATTGTTTTGACTTAGGAGAAATAATAATAAATATTTCCAAGGATAGACTAATCTACAATGACCTAAAATAGATAAAAAAAATAGTGTCATGAAGGGACAACCAATGAAAATTATTTCCAATATTAGAGCACAATAGGGTATGCAATAAAAATAGTGAATGAGAACAAAGGGATTTGTAATACATTGTCATAAAGAATATATATTATGACTTCGATATGATGAGGAAACAATATCATTGACGTAAAAGGGGAGTCACAATGAAGGTTATAATAGTGGGCTATCATGTTGAAGATCTAAGGTCCTTAAAGGGAAAGTATCCATTCATTGTTACACTATCTTCAAAATCACTAACAAGTACGAGAGTGATGATAAAAGATAAATGATACATGCAAATTAGTGATTGTAAATATTAGAGAAACATATCAACATGAGCACAAAATAGTGGCAATTCATAATAAGTGACACTGATAACCATTATAAAATGTTAGAATAAGATGAATGGTATTATAAACATAGTCTTGAAAATGTATATAAACACAATGAAAATGAAGATTAATAACACTCAAATGACAGCTAAAGGTATATATGATGTCTAAGGGGGATATATATTGCCTTTTCTGAAGGATAATGACTTGCAAGAGAAATATAGAAAATAAAAAAGTGGGCTATCATGTTTACTTTGTGATTTTGAGCCTAAATATGTTAATAATGCACTTGAAAATGAGGAATGGGTCAGTGCTATGAATGAAGAAATAGAACAGATTGAGAAGAACAATACATGGAAACTAGAGACCTGATGACAATAATGTCATCAGTACCAAATGGATATTCAGAAACAAGTTGAATGAGAATGGAGAAGTCACAAGAAACAAAGAAAGATTAGTATGCAAGGGGTATGCACAAGAAGAAGGTATTGATTATGGAGAAACCTTTGCACTCATTGCTAGACTAGAAGGAGTAATAATCTTACTTTCTTATGCTTCTTTCAAAGGATTCAAGTTATACTAGATGGATGTCAAATCTACATTCCTAAATGGAATACTGGAAGAAGAGGTATACATTGAACAACCAGAAGGGTTTGTTGATCCAGACAAGAGGAACATGGTATGTAGACTACATAAATCCTTGTATGGATTGAAACAAGAAGCTAGAGCCTAGTATGAAAGACTTCACTCCTATCTCATTAGCATTGAATTTGTAAGAACAAGTGAAAATAGCAATTTGTACTTAAAAGAAGATACCGATGGTAATATTCTGATTGCTTAAATATTTGTTGATGATATCATTTTTGGGGGAAATGAAATGTTATGCAAATCCTTTGCTAATGAAATGAGCAAAGAATTTGAAATGTCTATGTTTTGGGAGATCAAATTCTTTCTTGGTCTATAAATTCTTCAACAAGATGCAGGCATATATATCACTCAGTCCAAATACATCAAGGAAGTGTTGAAGATATTCAAGATGGAAGATTCCAAGCCAGTTGGAACACCTATGGCTACTGGATGTAAGTTGACAAAAGAAGAGAAGTCAAATGAGGTAAATCAGACCTTGTATAGATCAATGATTGGAAAACTAATGTATGTTGTTCATACCAGATGAGATATAGCACATGCAGTTGGAATAGTTACAGGATTCTCTACTAATCCCAAGGAATCACATATGACTGTTGTCAAGAGAATTATGAGATATCTGAAGAACACCAAGGACTATGGCTTATGGTATAAAAGAGAAGGAAAATATGAGCTACAAGTCTATACAGATGTTGATTGGGCTGGAAACATTGATGACCGAAAGAGCACAAATGGAGGAGCATTCTTCATGGGTGACAGACTTGTCACATGGATCAGCAAGAAGCAAGGATGCATCTCTCAGTCTATTGAAGAAGAAGAGTATGTAGCTATTGCTGCAAATTGCTCCAATATTTCATGGATCAAACAATTGCTGGAAGGTATGAATATGAAGATTCTTGAACCAGTGATTATCTATTGTGATAATACCAGTGCAATTAACATTTCTAAGAATCAAGTCATGCATGCTAAGACTAAGCATATTTCTATCAAGTATCACTATCTTAGAGAATAAGTGCAAGAAAAGGAGGTGATACTAGAATATGTTCAATCAAAGGAACAATTAGCTGATATATTCACCAAGCCATTACCGAAAGATACATTTGAGTACTTGAGACAGAGACTAGGGGTACAACCCTTGTCTATCGATCAGTAAGATGACTAGGAGGCTACATCAGCCTAAACACAATCAGAAGATCATTCATTTTTATGCAAGCACTGAGATGAATAGCAACAGATGCATCTGTACACAACAAGGTACAAATCTCCAGTGAACACTAGAGATAATGTATTGTTGATGGATAGGGAAATTCAAGGAGTATATTATAAAAAGGGATGGAAGATGATATAGAAGAAAATTGTTTGGCATTGTTGTCAAAGGGAGAGATTATCTCATTATCAGGAATCATAAGGGGGAGATATTCTCATTATTATAAGGGAGAGATGGTCTTATTATCAAAAAATATTATATCATTATCCATGAAGAGAAGTTTCTAAGAATCAAAAGGAAAAGTTAATCTTTATCCATAGGGAGAGATTACATATGAAATATCCATCTAAGGGAGAGAAGTAACAAAGGGAGAGAGTTCATACAAAGGGAGATATTGTTGTCAAAGGAAAAAGAGATTATCAAGAAGAGGAATAGTCAAGGCAGAGCACATATCAGAACAGAGACAAAAGATGCTACATATATCCAGTGAAGGGATTGAAGATTGAAGAATCCACTCTGCAAGAAACAAATCAAAGCTATTTTGAGCTTACCAAGAGCCATACATTTGTGATAGTTACAATAAGAAAGATTTATGAAACTGTTATATTTCATATTGTATTAGTAATAATATAGTATGATAATGTAGTATGTTGCCATCAATGCCAAAGGGAGAGATTGATGACATGTAACTGATTGAATGTTTGAAGAATGTTAAGTTGATCACCGAAATGCAGAAATATAATGCAAGACATTAAATCAGTTAATGGATTGTATTGTCATTGATGTCAACTTGATATAATCTAATCATTTATAATCAAAGTGTCAATGACTTCAAAGAATTAGAAAGAGAAAGATTATGCTTTCAGTAATGCATAAAAGACAAGAATTCACTAAGTGACTTCAAACACCGACAGCTAGTGGAACTTGATAGACAAAGATAATAGAAATTTAAGTCACGGTGATGTCCAAGCAAAGAAACTGATGAGCATTACCGAAGAGCAGAGTCACAAGCATTATCGACGACCAGAATTACAGTGTTAACCAATAAGCAAAACTTTGAAGTGAAGCTCGAAGGAAAGACAACCCCTATGGATAGACAACACTGACAGAGTAGCCCGAGGAGAATTGGAGTGTTGACCGAAGCTATCAAAGAGTTAAAACACTGAAGTTAACTAGAGTTCAGAAATGACAAAATATCTATCTGGCAGAGCTAAAGATAGACTTTACTAGTTGTTATCATTGTTTTCATCGACAAGATAAATCTAGAGATAAGTAAAGGATTTAAAGCTACTTTATCTAGTTGGGAAGAAGATCTCTACGAGATAAAACAAGAGTTATGCTTTAAATCAAGATTGGCTAAGATTGTGGATCATGCCAAGAACAAAAAAATCAAGAAGAGAGAAAGGGTGATATCATGTCTATAAAGAGACAACTTAATTCATTATGAATTAAGGGGAGTGAATGAAAAAGAGGATGCTAGAGAGAAACTGATGAAGAACAACTTCATACAGTCCTAATCAATCAAGCCAAGGAAAGAGCTAAAGATTTCTACAGACACCGAGCAACAGAGCACAACATCACCGAGCAGAAACAAAAGTGGAAAAAAGGTATTGAAAAGATATATTGATCATAATGGTTTAATGAGCTTACAATATATCTGAAAATATGCAAGTATAAGTTGTATATGTGAATAGATCATTTAATGTTTCAATTTAACCATTGATTCAGAAAGTCTCTTAACTGAGAAGGATTTAAAGATCCTTTCTATATTGAGATACATCCCAAGGAGTATCAAAAAGTTTGATCATGAAGATAGCATGAGATGCCATATACCATTTGAAAAATTACACTGGGTTTGGTCATAGAAGGTAGCATAGAGATGCCTGATATCAAGTGAAAAACTAATCTTTTAAATCCTCTAACAAGGTCACACCTAACAATGTGTTTGTAACCTTTAACAAGGTTGACTCTTCACCGAGCTCACTTTAGAAGAGTGAAAATTTTGGGTTACCAGTCCCAAGTGGTTTTTCCCTTAATATGGTTTCCACGTTAAAAATCCATGTGTCAATGTGTCTATGAGTCATTACTTTAGTGTTTTGCATTACACATAACTAATCTGGATTGATCGGTATACACTAAGCTATTTACTATTTTTCGGTAAATGAAAGACTGCTATTCGATAAACATAAAGAATAAGGTTTAAAAGATAACTCTGAGTAGTATTTATTTGATATGATTAATTTAAGGCATACATCTTGTAGGAGTGAAGATAACTAGAGGCTTAATATTATGGTACTAAGTTTTTGGGTTGATTAATTAGAATATTCTGAGGCCACTATATAGCCTTTTCTGAAGGATAACGACTTGCAAGAGAAATATAGAAAATAAAAAAGTGAAGAACGAAGAAAATGAATACATTGTAATGAGTATGAGACACACTAATGGTATTAAAAATTATGCAAAGAGAAAATGACTATTTTAAAACAAAAAAAATAGTGATGTCCCTGTGGGTCTGGGTGATGTCTTGGGAGTTGGGAGGGGACATCCCCTAAAAAGAATAATAAGATTTATTGGTCATAGTATAAGAGGGTATAAGACAACAAACAATATTTTGGTTATTAGTATTACCCTTGTCATAATTAATGATGACAATGGTATAAAGTTAGTTGAACCGTCTTCCCATGACATACATATTATTTTCTTCTTTAGAATGATGAAAGTGATACACCTTGGACATTGCTTTTTAAAATTCAAATTAAGGTGACTGTCGCTATGGGATATGATGACCTTTATGTCGCAGAGTCTGCATTTTTTTTTCTATTTTTAGATGTAGGATTCTAAACAATCTCAATATCTCATGGACTCTATAGGGTCTATTTTACCCCCTAAAATTATTGCAATAATCATAAATCTTGAATTTTATATTCACACTTAAAGTAATCGAGAAGAGATGGTAATAACTTTGTGATTGAATGAGAAACAAGACATTTTATTTCAAATGTTGTCTTTGCACTATATAGTAATGTTTAGTATGGTTGTATCTTGCAACATGAATCTCAATGTACTAAACATAGCCAAATTTCTTGACCTTGTGGCATATTTCCTTTTGAACTTATAATGCATATCTTGGCTGGTGTTTGTCTCATAGAAATTTGCACATTATTTTATTTAGAATGCAATACTTTAGAATATAGTATTGCATGTTAATTTGAAATGCTTTTGGAGCTGGTATTTGTGCTAGCTAAATGTGGGCCTCTGATTTAGCCATACACTTCAACATGGTCATTTTTCTTCAGCTGCATATAGGAATGAATATCGATTCATTCACCCTGCATGTCTGGAAGAGTCAACATGTTGCCTTCTAGAAGGCAGGAGTATGAGCTTGCTCTCAGGTCATTGCAAGCTTAGTGACTACACTGAAGACCTAAATGAAGGATTTAAATCTATGATAATGCAAATAAATGATTAATCTAAATGCAAATGCAGTTTGTTGTTCATTTAAAACTAATTAGGATTCATTTTAGAAGCACCAAATTGAGTGTGAGATATTCATTTTAATAACACCAAATCAAAAGTGTGCTCTAAATTAGATTGATTTGCTTGAAAGTAATAAACAACAAATATTAAATAAAAATTATGCTAAGAATGCAAGAAGCTAAGACGAAAATGGAGCATAATAACATTAAGTAAAAATTAGGATCCTTTGTGAAGGAAAAAAGTTTCTCTTTTATAGAAATCTCTCTCAAATCGAAGGTCGAGATTGAATAAAAAGAGTGGCTCAGATTCGATTGAAGAAGCACAATCCATGTGCAAGTGATTTGATTGGTCGAGAGAGTCAGTTGACTGACGTGACTGATCATTTATTTTGGAAACTTCCATATTCAGTTTTCAGTTAACTGAAATATTTCCAAAATGATAAACAAATGAGAATTAGTTAACTAAGTGGAACTTGATTGTTTCCATTTTGATAAATCAGTTAACTGGATTTGATGATGTCATATGCATTTTTAATAATTAAATTGATTTTGAATGCACATTTATGATTTTATAATTAATTTAATTCCTTTT